>HE669652.1:8656-23345 GCA_000313835.2 Heliconius melpomene melpomene
CGTATGATGCAGCAATCGTTCCTTTCCACCTTTATTAATGAGTCACGAATCGGAAGTAGCGCCAACAGATTTGCGGGTCATCACTAAAAACAACTGCCACTGTACTGAAGATATGGATGAACCACAAAACCTGGCGTATCGCAGACGTAACCAAGCCAGTGACAGTGAGAGCGACACCGAAATCGATCTGACTTCCCATTCCAAAGATGATGATATACGAGAATCTGAAAGACTCGCTAACAGAATAGCCACAAACATGTTCAGGAGTGACGCAGTGTTACATGATCTCATGCCTAACGATCTCAGTATGGGTGTCAAAAGTGTTGACAGGAACGTCGTCGGTAGAAATGTTTCCATGTAATTTAGTTGTAGATTAATGGCGGAAGTAGCTCCCTTCTAAATGTTAAATGTGTTCGTCATGGACATGGTGTAAATTTCAGTTATTTAGTGTATGTTTAATATCTAAAAAAATTTTTTTTAATGTAGACAGTATAACCAATTTTAATCGACAAGATGGACTATACTAAAAATGTATATCTATACATTTATGTTGAAAGGATGGAGTACATAAAATCATTAAAAATATAAAATCATTTTGTATCTTCTGCTTTTGTATTAGTTTAACGTTTTAAAAAAAATGTAAAAGATATGATTGTAATTCCCGACATTCTAGTCAATAATGTACGGTGTTTTATAGATTTGTAGATACTGTTCTATTTATTTGTTTACTTAAAATAAACATAGTATGCTATTGTAGATAGCGCAATGTAAACAAAAATATATTTAAACTATATTATGTCTGCTTTGTTTAGAATAAACTGCTAACTCTATTTATGTCAAACTTAACTAAAAAATCTAATTATTAAAAAGAGAGATAAAAAAGAAAAATGGCCGACGAGTCGTTTTGACTGTAGACGTATTTATTTTCATTTCTCTATTCTGGAAGATAAAACGGGTCATTAAATTCTATTAAAGACTTAAATAAAAAAAAACGGTTTAATAGACAATAACAACTCTAGGTCCCGCCGCCAAGCACACATTGTCTCTCACATATATATGGCAATTAAGATGGCTTATAAGATTTTTTCAGCCAACGTTAAAAATAGAAGTTAGCACTTTATGCTATTTAGTCAACGATCGATTATTATATTTGGTTAATTAGTTGTAGCTTGAAAATATTGGCAATAATAGACCGAAATTTTAAAAAAATAATTTTATTTCAGTACGCAATTGACTTAGCTTATTTTAAGCGATGTTCATACTGGCTTGTGTATTTTATAAATCTATGTGATTATAAAATTTATATTTATTTATACATAAAATATTTGAAATATACAAAGCAGTGTGAATTACGCCTTATTGCAATTATCACAATAATAAATAATTATAAAAAAACTTATCTTTGTGTTATTAAGTAGATAAAAGCATATTAACCCTTATAATTAAATTGCAAATAAACTTAAGTCTAAAGTACAAAATAAAAAAAACGAGATCCTTTGCGATCATAGTTCAATATATAAAATAGTTGTCTTTTATATTTTAATAAATTATATTAAACAATAATACATATAAAATATTTTCATATAGTGACATACATATCTACATATATATGAAGAAGTTAAAAGCTTTTTTTAAATAAACAATTAGAGCAGCCGTAAAGTACAAAAATCACAATTCTTTTCTATATATAGAAGTAGAAGTTTTTTTTAAATTAAGACAATTTTTTTTGCAGTCATATAAAATCGACTAGAAATCGATAAAATTTTAATTTTAACACAAAAATATTGAATATCCAGTCTTTTCCATTTACTCTATTGTAAATATTTACCTCCAATTATATAATTTAACAAATATGTAATAAATATATTTTAATTCATAAAAATATTATTTATCATAATTATTATGCAATTGGTAAAAATATTTTCAGTAAGTACAATAATTATTAATAATTTATAACATAAATAGTATCAAATAATTGATGTCTTTGGTTGTCCTTTCATCACACGGAAGTCACAGGATCTGGTGAAAAGAAAATTATAAATAATATAGGTATTGCGCATAGGGGTAAGCAGACGAAGCTTGGGAACCTAATGTTAAGACACTCTGTTCCCATTAAGACACTTTCGTTTCCCATTTTCCGCCAAATTGTGGACGCACTGTGTGTTGTGAGTGGCGGTAATTAACGCGCCCTTTGCTTCGTTATCAGAATGAAGTAATGAAAATATTAAATATTTCATTCCTTCAAGTAGGAATCGAACTCACGACTGCCAACGCCTCTCAGAAACCGTGCAAGTGCTCTGACAAATTTAGCCATACGTTATCATCGGTCTACGTCGAAATCCTTATATGGTTGTTACAAGATATTTATGTTGTTAGCGGCTCTGTAGAGTTATATATGTTTTTAACAAGTATTTTTCTTTCCTTAATATGAAATAATACTTTAAGCATGTAAAAAAATAAGCTGTGTTTGTATGTTGTTGATGCGATATAAAATGTTTTTTTTTGTTAATACAAAATAAAACATTTTATTTTGTTGTGGCGTCGTAGCTATTCAAAATGTGGAAATGGAGTTTATTATAATGTGTTGGAATTTCAGTTTCATGCATTTCTGACGCTATTTACTTATTCCTCACTAACTTACCAACTGCGATAGAGAGGGTCATGTCTTCTTCTCTTTGACTCGCCTCACTCACCTAAGTGCAGTGCGAGTCGTGCTGTGCGCACCAGGCAGGCGCCAGCACGTCAGCGCGCGTGCCCCCGCGCAGCGAGGCGCGCGCGCAGCCGCTGCAGGCGCGGCTCGGCGACGGCGGCGCCGCTGTTGGGGTCCGCCCACAGCCGCTCAGCCACAGCAGCCGCACGAGGCCATACGCGAGTTTCTACCGATTATAACTCTTTATAGTGTTGTACTCCCAAGAGAAGATATAGAAATTCAAAATATAAAATATACTTTTAAGGTTTCCGCTGAAGTATATGTAATACTCGTACAGAGTATCACCACTTTAAATGAAACCAAAATTAACCAATTTTTTTCAGAATTAGACCAAAGTCTAATATAACTAAAACGTTTAAAGTTTTGCCAAAAATTAAAAAGTGATTTTTTCAAACATAAGATTCTATTTTTTTCTTTCTTATTTTACGTCAGTTAACTATAAAATAAACTTACCTAAACCTTGTGAGTCAACGTACTCACTCCACATGGCGACCTCGCCACCCAACATGTTGGGGTCGCGTGGTAGCATGTGAGAATACATTTTTCTCCAATTAGAATATTTCGTATTTCCCCAAAACCCATGGTCCAAGTACCATATATCTTTGGGTACGGACACTGTGTTGAATCCGAGACGAATGAGCTGGGTTAAGAGAGGGCTGTTTATGGGTTCCCATACTTCGATTACGTATCTGAAATTATATTTAGGTTTCAGTTTTTTTTAGATTCACCCTATATTCTGCATGTAACAGGGTAGGCTGAGAGAAGTTAGTGTTCGTTCCCTACACTTCGCCGACATGTCAAAGCGATGTGTATTGAGTGACGAAGCTCAACGCCACGCTTTTGCCTTGTTACCAGAGCGAGGAAATAAAAATATATAATTAATTTTCTCGAGCGAATATTTCATGTTTCCCCAAAACCCATGGTCTAAATACCATCGATCTTTGGGAACACATCATATTTTATCCGAGACTTATAAGCTAGGTTAATTAAAAACTGATTCTCAATCTTCTATGAATTGTAAAGTTGTATTTCGTATGGGTATTTTGTATGTAGGTATATAAATCCTCACCTATCCTTATCCAAGTATTTCTGTATCCTTTGAGGTTGTGTTAGTTCAGATGACCATATCATGACAGGTAATTTGTCTGTTTGTCCGGTTGCTGCTAACTCCTCGTCCCAAATTTTAAGTGCATTCTCATGAAACTCCGCCCATAATTTGATGAACCCTTCCGTTGTTATATCGTAGCCTTTGTTTTGCATGTACGTTGTTATTTCTTCTGACGAATTCCAGCAGCTAAAGAAAACCTGCAAAAAAGAATTGTGATATTTAATATGAAAAATAAATATAACTCTTCCATTTCAGGAAGTCGTCGTGGTGCAGTGGAATAGCGTCTGTCTGTAAGCGAGATGGTGGGTGCGACTTCCACTCCGGGACTTTTAATTCTTTCATTTTTGATCTGATAAGTCGTATGACAAGCGCGCTGTTTAGTTCGGCCACGCAACTCTGACTCTTTTCTTGGCATGTTGGTTTTCGTGCCTTATTGGTTTTTTTGGCAACCCATCAAAACAAAATTTTCAAGTTATAAACAATTTATACTAATTTATTATACAGGGTGGAAGAGGCAGCGCTCCTTTTACTGAAACTGCATATAGGGTAAAATGTTTCAAACGCAAAAGTAAAGAAATTATTCACAGTACCTAAACAGTTTGGACGTAGGATTTTTTTTCATTTCACGATTTTTATCCATACCTGTATTTCCTGTCACGCACACATACGTATGCGACGTTGCCGCTTTGACAGGTAAGTGTGTGCGTGCCTATGTTATACTTTACAAATGGCGTTTTATTTTAAAACGATAATTTTATTATTTATTTTGTTTGAAAAAAATTTTTTTTCATTTTTGGGAATTATTTGTTTTTCGAATTATATTAGGCTTTTATAGAGTAGTTAAAACTGTGGTTTCGTTTAAAGTGGTGCTGACAATTCCACCCTGTATAACATTCTTAACTTTAAAATATCAGAACAGATTACCTCATCGCCACCCACGTGGAATAAAGTTGGTTTGGGCAAGGTTTCCGCGAGATCCCTATACAAATCACGTAGAACTCGATACATTGCCGGGTTAGCAGGATTTAACTGACCGCACGGCGGTTGTATGCACAGATTACGCCATGCTTTAGCGTTTACACACACGGCTAAATCACCGTAACCATATTCCTGGTAAGTAAATTTAATAATGATTAACAGTATGCCGAAATTATCATTCGTTTTTTATCAAGTAAATTGAAAATAAATTTAGACGCCTCTTTGATTTAAATTTTTAATAAAAAAAATATTACATTTGTTGACGAAATTTCGAAATGTTATAATTAAAGGGTTAAAGTGTTCTTCCGTGAAAGAAAACTAAAAAAAATCGCTCTTGAACTCATCGCACTGCAGTGGAATAGCGTCTGATTGTAAACGATGATGGTGATGTGTTCGATTCACACTGGGAGGAATGTTTATATTTTAATTATTTTCATATTCCCTTATAGCTTTATGTGGGGCACAGAGTGTCCTTACACAAAACCTTCTCCTTACTTTGTTTTACGAGGGATACGTAAAAAAAGAAAAAATATATATTTCGAATTCAGGTGAAAAGTAAAGTACGAAAAATACCTTTACATTAACATATCTCCGTTCCCTGTTATAAGCAAAAAAGTGAGAAATTGTGAAATAACATAATTTTAATAAGATTTAATAAATTCCTATAACTAACCTTTCCCCACTGCCATCCGTTACCCGCATGCGCCGGAGAGTCAATTTCTATGACCACACGAACTCCACGAACTTTTGCGTAATGAACTAATTCACGAACTTCATCTGTTGTGTATATCTCGTATGCTGAATACGCACCATATCTATTAAAATTAATTATATGTCCATAATTAAAATATCGAAAAAAGAAGCAAGAAAAAACTAATTTCTTATATCTTATAACATAAAATATATGTTTTTAACATAGCTAATTCCAAAATGAAACGTCAAAGAAATTGATTATTAATTTTAAGCAGTAATTTAATATTTTCCTACACTTAATTAACGCAAATATAACCATATTAGCATGTATTTCTTATTAAATTAATTACTCAACAGTATTTTATTATCGAATGCGAAGTCAAGCGTAGTCGTATCAAATCAATTGACCGTAGTAATAATAAAGAAAGTAAAGACGGAAATGCACAGGTTTGACGTTAAGCTAAAAAACGCGCATTGTTTTAAACTAACGAATTTTAATTAGACTACTATTTCCTTTTAATTATTAAATAGGTCATTATCCATACCTATATTGTAAAATCGAAAGTAACTCTGTCTGTCTGTCTGTCTTTTACGCAATAAGGGCCAAACCACTAATTTAATTGTGATAAAATACTCATATAGAGATACTTGGTGGTCTCGGGATGAACATAGGATACTTTTTTTCTCATATTTGTATTATTTTCGATATATAGCAATATATTAAAATAATTATTAATTTGACATGCAATTTATTCCGCCATCGTAATAACAACCGTAGTTGCTAAGCAACGATTTGCAAAGTTTGTTGGTAGAGAACGTCACCCAAAATGAGCTTGCTTAACGCATCTCTCTATTGAAAATTGAAAATAATTTCATAAATATTCGTATAGCTCAAGCGGGCGTAGCCGCGTTCGGGTCCACTAGTAAGCATATAAATTATTACTAAAACAATAATAGTCGCTAATAAATTAACATTCACATTAACATTACCTGGTGAATTGAGGAACTCGTGTTGATTCTAAAGGAAAGCTGTGAGAATCAGTTGCATGCCAATGAAAAACGTTCATCTTAACGCTCCCCATGGCGTCTACCATTTTTTTTATATCATCCATTGGTATGAAATTTCTAGAAGTATCCAGAACGAGGCCCCTGTGCTTATAAACTGGTCGATCCCATATCTTAGCACCGGCTACTAAACGGAGGCTACATTTGTATTGGTCGGTATAATCTGGTTTATCTCCCGAGACTAACTGCGTGAATGTTTCTAGAGCATGTCGCGCTCCGAACACAGTTTCCGCTGCAATGTGAACTACGGAACTTTTCTCTGAAAATAATAGGACAATGGATTAACTTTTTAAGTAATCATATCTTTGTCAGTAATTCGATGTACAACTAAATTAGATATCACTAAATAAAAATTATATTATTTGGGCGTTTAAGTTACGTGCATTAAAAATTGTATAATTTACTTTAATTTTCTCATCGAAAAGTTCCCTTTCTAAAATTTTATCTCAATTTTAGTTAAATAAACAACCCAATCCCCCATCCTTTAAAATATTTTCAAATAATATTCACTTACCTTTGCTTTGAACGTCTAAGCGGTACTGTTCATCAGTCTCCCAAGTTAGATCTAAGTTGCTAGTTTTCACTGTAATATAAACTACTACAGGAGTGTCCACAATATCAGTTACATTACCATCACATTCGTCTAACAGATATTGGGATGCCACTTGAGTCATCTCTACTAAAATATCACGAGTCTCCACAGGAGCATTGCTGAGATCGAATCTGCAATAAAAAAAAGAAAAAAATGTAAATAATTTATTGATTTTCAGAATTTGTATGAATTTAGGACGTTGTGATGCAGAGCCAGAGCGTCTGTAAATGCAAGGTTTGAGGGTTCAATCCTCACTCGGCAGAATGATTAATTTAAATTTATTATTGGATTTGTCTACTTTGGTAGACGACGGACAGCGTTGAGCTCCACTACTCCGACACGAAATATCTTGAAACTTCAGCAGAAAGTTGGGAGCCAAGTGTCTTACCTTCCTTTTTTGCAATTTGCAATTTTTACAATACTAAAATAGCAAAATACATTTTTTTTTGTTTTAAGATGTAATAAACAATCATATTACATAGCAATACCAGTGTTTAACAACAAAAATAGGAACTATCTTAATTTATCGCGGCGTGACGTCATATAAGTATGACGCTCGATAATTGTAAGCTCGACTCTCATTTATTAATGTTAAAATATTTCCATCGGAATTAACAAAGTTTTGCTTCTAATTCATTCTACTCCAAGTGAGGCCGTCGTGGCGCAGCGGCACAAGGGTGTGACTGTAACACGACGTTTGTGGGTTCGAACCCCCCTCGAGGAAGTGAAATATTTATTTACGTTTATATTTCCATTTCTTCGCTCTGGTGTCGAGGCAAAGCGCGGCGTTGAGTTCTGCCACTCAACACGCAATGCCTTCAGAATTCGGCAGAATGTGGGGAATAGAGTGTCTCAACACTAGATTCCTTCTGCCTACCCTGCTGGGTGCGGGATACAGCGTGAAGTTGATTATTATTTTATTCTATTCCAACTTCACTCCATATCTTTCCAAGTTGTCCCTGTCTCTATATATGGTGTGTACCATTAATAAAGCAGACAGTGGGCGGTTATACTCCCGACTTGGCAATCACGATTTAACTGTCAAATGAATGATCAAAGATCGTTGAAATAACGTTATATCTTATAAAACGGTCGTTCACCCTCTCACTTTGCTAATTTACAAGAATACTAAATAAATATTGTTATATTCTAATATCAAGATGGCGATGATCTCATCTCTTTCAATATCATTTTTATTATTCGTTTGTGCACTTTAGAATTTGACTGAAATTTTTATATTTTAAGAAACCACAATTTTATTTTTTTACTATAATTATTTTCACTTTAAATTATTTACGTATTTATAAGATTATTAAGATCCCTTGGACTACTGATAAAATCTAGCTTTTGAGTCAATGCAATCAAAAGAAATCGCTGAAATATCGGGTTTGCTGCATATTTTATGAAATTCGCCCCGTAATCAAAACCTATAGGATATTTCCCGTAGACCTACTATTTCGATTTTTTTTAAAAAGTGAGAACTTTCTTCAGAAAGAAAATAAATCCGAAAAATGGAAATTTATATGGAAATATTATAGAAGAAATCTATTACTTCTTTTCGTATAAAATGCCTGCAAACATAAATTTGTCAACTTTTATAAGTTTTACTTCCCATTGTCCTACAATCCTGAATTTGGTACGGAACCCTCGGTGGGAGGTCTGACTCGCACTTGCCCGGCACATTATGTATTATTTTGTCCTCCATTAAATGACAAAATGATAACGTACTATCAATCTTTAATTACAAGTTTTAAATAATTACGTTTTATGAATATTTATCTCATTAACCACTGTATTGTTTCCGCTGATATAAATAAATATTACTGGTGAAATTTTAATTAATTTCTCATATACTTTACTTGTAGTTATAGAAGATTTAAAATTTGCATTTTGCGAAGTAACATAAAGTATCTTATATATAATTTCTTTCTTTACTTCTCATATTGCTTCTCCCCGCCTATTTATTGATATATTCTCAGTGTAATATTAAGCAAATCTGATTCCACTGTTTATATTGTTGGATTGATTTAAGCGTTTAAATTAAAATATTTGAAATCTGTCATAATTTATGATCTCAGCAATCAGATGTCAGCTATTGTAGGTTCATTTTAAGAAAGGTTCTTCGGAAGGGGGATCAAGGAGAAAATTTTCGGATTTGGTTAAGTAAAAAGAGAAGCTCAGACAGTGGACGAAAGCGTTAATGGGCATTTTAAAGGGGGTCCTTGGAGCCTACAACAGAAGATCCAGGTTCTACTCTGACCTACTTTTCCTTCAACGCCGGCTGGTCCGCCGCAATGTAAATCAACAAAACAAAAAAAAACAAAAATAAACTTCTTCTTTATTTTAAATTATATCTCTTACGTAATCACTTACATCTGAAAAAACGACTACTACAATAAAACCATTACGAAGTAATAGCACCTGTTCATTAAATTGTATTCAAGGCACGGTCGTAACAATCAATGTAATTATGAAGTCATTTAAGTTCATTATTGTATAGTAAGTACTAACAGAACAAACGTTACGGTGTAATGCCAGATGACATTTAGTCGGTAACCACAAAGGAATATTAAACGCATTTTTATTAATTATTTCATTTACATGGGTTATTAGATGCTTAATTTGATTAATTAAGTATATAACACATTTTTTTTTACTTTTAGCTATATAAGCTCTATGCACAGATGTGCACTAGTTAAATGCGCGTATTTACTTTCAAGGTACATTTTGACATTTTGTTACTACAGCATTTAATTTGTAAATTTTAACGAGAATGATAATTTTAAAGACGAATTTGTATTATACATTTAACATTTTCATAATTAATGGATATAATATTAATAAAATAATTGTAGTGTTCTTATAATAAACTTACTATTATAATTTTTTTAGCATTAGCTTACAACATTGTTTACAAAGATAGCTATTCTGTTACAGAACGTATACTAGAAGCTAAATTTAGCTGCAGTCTGCGAAGTGGTTGGATGGCTCCCAGGAATAAAATAAAAACACTCGTAATGGCGAGCCCTTCCAAACGGGCATCAAGGGACCGCCGAGCAATGACCGCTAAAGCTCCAGTTGATGATCAAAACTTTACATTTATAGTGTTCTTGTCAATTGTGGCACGAGTTACTTACTGTATATTTATACAATTAAAAAGTGACAGAAAGTTACATTTTATTGGTCTTGATAATACACTAAAATATTTATGTTTAAAATTAAATATTCTTCGAATTGAGATTTGTGTTTTTATAGAGTTCAAAGAAATTATTCATTTATCTTTTTCGATTCATGGAATGTACACATATCGTGTTATTTTAAAATCTAAAAATTCAACTTTTTATCACGTATATATTATCGCTGAATATATTTACTCTATTACTGAATATAGTATTTTCATTAAAGATTTCTAGAATAGTATTTTCATTAAATTTTATGGGGGCAAAAATAGCATATTTTTAAAGAATTTATCTTATTTAATAAAAATAGCTAGAAATTTCATCAGTTCTATATATTTTTTAAAATAATTTATTCCTTGTTGCATATAAAATATTAATAAAAAATACAATTATACGATAAGGTACATATAACAGAAATATGGAGAACAAAGATTTTTTGAGAGAAAAATAAAGTAAACAACTATAACAGCGCGTAATAAGTGACGTGATAGTTCTAAAGTATGATATAAAAATAAATGGCGATGGCGTCTACGCTATAAATATTCTTAATAAATCGTACACCACAATACGATACGTAGACGCTGCCGTGACGTTGTGTCACGGGACTTTGGAACAGATAGACTCGGATAAGATACACCTGGAGTTTAATATTTATTATATTCTGTTACATATTTATAACTTTCATACTTAAATCTTCAAAGATGTGCATCTCGCGTTTCTATATTCGTTAAAAGAAAAATATGCTTATAATTTACTATTCACAGCCATGTAAAATAAACCTTAATCCTGAAATGACTACCGTACTATTTTAAATACATAGCATATAGATAATAAATTATACAATATATTTACTAAATTATTGGGATATGATCAATCGGGGTAAGTAAGCGCAGTTGACTTCTGAGTAAAAATATGTAATATTTAAAATCATATTTAAATTAATTATATAGAATTTTATAAACCCCACAGCACTAGAACAGTACTCGTATAAAGCACTGCTCTGCTATCTATGCAATCACTGCAAATTGTGCAAGGTTGAAATAATAAAACATTGGGCTAAGCGTCTCATTTAGAATACAATATTCAACAATGAATTCAGAATCATCTGTAACTGACATCTACCTGTTCTTAAATATTATTTTTATGTTTTTTTTAATATTAAGTTAATTTTATTCTGTTTGTTTTAAAATATAATATATAGATTGTATTATAATAACTATGACGTTCCACCTTATGTGAGCTTCACGGTTTGTTGCATTTGAGTTTTTTAAGACCTTGTAAAGTTATTTTTGTCGACATTATTTCCTTGTATAAAAAATGTCTATGTGATTAATTAGAAATAATTATTGTATGTATACTCTAAAGACTATCATATTCCTATATATCAGGGAGAGGAGTGAGACCTCTCGGACGCCCAAGTAAGCGCTGGTTAGATGTCGTGATGCAGGACATGAGAAGAGGTCTAATTACCTAGGATGTTGAATGCCGTGCAAAATAGAGTAAGTTGAGCATGAAGGCAGAGATTATTGCCAGAAAGAAGAAAAAGAAGTCTAAAGACTGAACGGATACGCAATCCTAGTCTATATTATTAATGCTTAATATGCTTTACATATGAACATTGAACAATGCTGTGTATTTCGAAATTGTTAATGAGTTTCTAGTGACCTATTCAGAGAACAATTTGACTATGTGAAGTGCTTTGTTGCACTAATTACTGTTCTACATATTCAATGAGTAATTTTTGAAACCGCTATATAAGCTGAATTTATTTTTTACTTACACGTTTTTATACTGCACAAAAATAATTCATAATATATAAAATAATTTATAATAATTATTTTGAAATTTAAGTTGAATTATTAAGGAGAAAATAGAAATGAAGTAGATAATTTTAAGGTAGAAATTTATTACGAAATCCACTATTTATGTCAGAAGTAGACTGACTATATGTTATTGTCAGTACAATATATATTTTTATGTCAGTCAGTAAATAGATATACTCGTACAACTATTATAATAATATGTAGAGCATAATAATAGTTACAAGTAATATTCGTATCCGTGTTATTTGTATCTTATCATGGTTATGGAATTTTTTTACAATTTATAGCTCATCAATATAACATGCATGTACGTTGTACGTATGTGTTTTTTTTAATTTTTAATGTATAAATTCCTTAGAGTTCTTTTTTTTATTTTCCAGTACATTTTTTACTATACTATACTAGATATTACGTGTACTTATTGGGAATATATTTTTAATAGTAATATAATAGTAGTATATTAAAATTTCATTTGACATTTCAATTTAAACATATAATATAAACCCTACACAATACATTACACACGAGTATATAATTGTATTTTGACAATTATCTGGCTTATCTCGTTGATTTACTTGAACAATTTTGATATCACTAAAGATTTATAGTACCATGTACTCCATTAATTATAAATGTTATGACATATATATGAATTTATGTATTACTAGCGACCCGCTCGCGGCTTCGCCCGCCTGGACTACAGAATTATTAATTTGCTAATCTTTATTGCTTTCGCTTTCTAATAATATCATTTAAAAAATTAATACCTATATTTAAAAGTAAAGTTTCAGCCAATTCAATAATACAGCTATAACTTTTTATTTTTAAAATTATTAAAATAAAACAAATACTAAATATAAAGGGAAACTTGCCAAAAAACACAACTGTAATTTAATCGATTAAGCTGTTTCTGAGATAAGTGTGAAGAAACGCACAGACAAACAGTAAAAAATTAAAAAACATTGTTTTGAGTTCTATTACAAGTATCGATATAGATTGTGTATAAATGTATTTTAAAATTAAAAAAACAGTAAACAATTTTTTTTATTTAATAATTAAATTAGTAATAAACATGATTACAAAAATCAAAAGTTAAACTAAGTACCAGAGCTTCAACGGGATCAATGGACTGTGTCAAAGGTCAAGGCACACATTGTCGTGTTGATTAAATGAATTATGAATGAAGCAGCTAGGTTAGTCCTAAAGTGATTTAAAGGCTACATGGTGCATGCTGTGTTATGCAAAATAAATGATGTCATGGCAAAGAAAAAAATACTTCTTATTTGTAATTTCAATTCTTACCTGAAAACTATCTATCGCCAAAATCTTTTGCGCGTTGCTTTGCAAATAATATAATATGTGTTGTAATATATGTGTTTAATTTTAAATTTAATGTCATGTTATTCTCTATTCATGAAAGTTTTTTTTTCAGGTTCACGCTGTATTTCGGAGGAGAAGGCTTGTGTTAAGAAAATCCGCTTCCTACTTTCCGCCGAATTTAGAAGGCGTGTTGAGTGGCGGATCTCATTGCCGCACTATGCCTCGACACCAGAGCGATGAAATGAAAATATTTAATATTTTATTTCCTCGAGTAGGAATCGAACCCACAATCGCCGCGTGTATATTCACTTACTCTGGCATCAATAATTTTAGTATTAAAAAAGATTAAAAGCATGTGCTTAAGTTTATTTTGAATTAATGAATTCAACAAATAAAAAAAAAAAACTATTCCAAAGCTCTCCATTTGAATTACTCTCTACGTTAGTCTCTTTAAGTTTTATATCGATTTTTTACATAAAATACTATAGTAATTTAAAGTTAGTAAAAGCAAAATACCTGTCGAAGTAATGGTCTAAATACGATAACATTTTATCTGAAAACCACACTTCAAAAAGTAGATATTATTATATCTATAAAGTGCACATATCTATAAAGTGGGTTTTTCAGCATATAATATGATATGACTGTTATTTTGCCATTAATTACAAACTACAGATAATGTAAGTAAATATTTATTAACAATAATTCTTAAAACTGTCACAATAGAAATGAAAAATATGTATAATGTAATATGACAGTTACTCCAGGCACGTCGTGGCGCATGGGCACAAAGTGTGACTGTTCGACTGGATTGTTCGACTGGTTGTAGATTCGATGCCCACTCGATTAAAAGAAATATTTAATTATATTTACATTTTCATTTCTTCCCCCTGGTGTCGAAGCAAAGCGCGGCGTTGAGTTCCGCCATTCAATAAGCATTGTCGTCAGAATATGGCGGAAAATGAGGAACACAGTGTCTTATCACTAGATTCCCTCTGCCTAACATGCTGTGTGCAGGATAGATCGTAGAGCTGACTAATGTTTTTTCGGAAGAAGCTGAAAAAAAAGTACCTGTATATATTGCACATTACATACCTTAAATAATTAGGATGTATTTTGACAGTTTGTGTACTCAGAGCAACTGTGGCGGGCCGTGGCCCAAAAGACCGCCGAACCTTCCACAGACTGTCCTGCAGACATCCACAGTGTTGAAATTTGATA
>HE669653.1:0-63524 GCA_000313835.2 Heliconius melpomene melpomene
ATGTCATTTCTCACTAATATAAGCGAACCGCCGCGGATGGCCTTCTCTCTAACGAACGAACTTGACAATGTATAGTTTTCTATATTTACTGTATTGTTACATCTCGAGATCCAGTGCTCAGTTATACACATTATATGTATATTATTTTTTCTTAGAAATAATTCTAGTTCCAGTTCTTTGCCTCCTAGGCCTTGCATATTCTGATGTACAATGTTAAATTTAACTTTAAATGACCTAGGCGTTGTCTTATTGTCTAGTTTAAATTGGAACTTACATCATTATACTTTATAGAAGTATTATTAGTACATTTAATTTCTTTCGTTATACCATGTACAACGGGGTTTTGTATATTATATGCTACTAAAGTAGCAATTTGTTTCTTAAAATATAAAGGTAGATACATTGTATCTTCTGTCAACTTACAGCTATTAAAAATAAATTTATTTAAATCTAAATAAAATAATGCGTCGCTATGACGTTCTGTCGTATTATATAATGTCAAGTTCAGGTTGTATATATATTTATTTTGTTTTTCTGTGAGGGAAGAAGAATATGGAAAAGAGCATATAATAAATTTACATTTAGTTTTACTATGTAAGTCAAGCAAGTTTTCTATACTCTTTATAATATCTTGTTTCCTCACTGACAAACTATGACCATGTAATAGTACAACAGTACTATGCTCATTTAAATTCATGGACATAATTTTCTTAATATTAAACTGGTAACTGGCTCCAGGCGAACATGCATTAAATACATTTGAAAAGTGGTGACTAAGTAGGGACCCAAAGCCTTGACCTAATTTATCAGATATAACAATAATATTATTTGATGAGGAGCGGGAGGAATTGACAATATGTAAATTATTTTTCTTATTTTTATTGAGTATATCATGCATGGCCGAGTCACTCACAGCCTCAGAATTGTTTATATTTTGCGAGGCAATTGATTCAGTGGAACCTACAACTGAACAACCACAACTATGTTTATTTGGTTATACTATATAGACTCATTTAAAAAACATTCAATAGTTTAAAACATTGACTTTGACTCATATATATTCACCTCAGTACCAAGTTAAAAGATTCCATTCCTCATTAGGATATTTCCACTCCCCACTTTTCATAAAATTTTTGAGGCATTGTGTGTTGAGTGGCGAACTTAACGCCACGCTGTGTCTCATTACCAGAGCGAGAAAATCGAAATATTATCTAAACATTTCATTCCCCGAGTGGGAATCGAATCCACAACCGTCGAATTTCGGTCGGTCACTATATAATTCAACACCAAACAGTTCAATAAAAACGGCAGAAAGTGATATACGGGAATTTACATGTTTAGTTAATAGCACCTTACATAGATTTCAAGTTACACGTGTTAGTAATTTAGATACTGGTACCGACAAATTGATATTAACGACAAAATGATTAAATATACGATATCAGCTAACAGCAGCGTGGTTACAATTAATAAATATAGCGACTTTGTCAATAACTTATTAATAATACTTTTTTGACACCATTGCGGTCCATTAGACAAAGCCTAGCGTTGAGTTACACCACTCAACATGCAAATATTTTAAAATTTAACGACAAACGTGGTAAGGAGTGTCCTAACACTAGGTTTCTTTTGCCTGTTTTATACGTGAAAACGAAGAAATGAAATGAAACGTGAAGCTGTATTTTTAACCGTAATATAGTGTCTCAAATTCTCGGGCCGAAAGGGAGAGAAAAAAACTACTACATAAGTTTTAAACCTAATGTCAAACCTAAAGACACAGGTTTCAAGCTAAAATATTTATATACACACCATAAAAACTACTAAACTAAAATTATACACAAATAAATGAAAATAAACTATAAATTATTCATTTAGGCGCAAGTCCTTTGACGACAGCGCCGCTCGCCGCCCCGCTGCACCCGGCGACCCGCCAGCGGGAGGCGGCCGCGCTAGCACCACCCCAGTGAGTACACGGAAATACCTATTGCTCATTTAAATGTTGGAAATATTAAATTGTTTGTTTATGGAATTTGGGAAATTTTGAAAAGCGCCTGACTGTAAACGCGAGGGTTCTGTGTTCGATGCCCCGTCGGACTTTTTTCTTTTTGGAATTATGAAAAGATGACAAAGAACTATTATAAAAAAAATTTGGATTAAGGGTTTTTAGTATGGAGGGAACTTCGTTTTAAAATATTCTTTTGTCACTTCTCGGATAGCTCGTTGAACGCCTGCTATGAGAAATTAAATAGACAAAATTAATATTTAACAATGTTCATTATTTGAAAGGGAATTCTTGATCTGATATGATTGAAATATATATAATTTGAGATAAATTGAACGACGAAAGTCTATCAAAAAATATTTAAGAAGCAAGAGTGAGTGGTAAGATAGGCAGGGGAAGAGCCCTGAAAATCCCTAGAGAGCACAGTATCGATGATCCTGGAGGAAGGTCGCGTAAACAACATGAGGACTCTCCAGAGGGCACGTATGAAGAGGTTGATTACAGTGGACGAGACGAAAGAAGTATGCAGAAATCATTGCGTTTGGCTCTCCGTCCTCTCTGGTTATAAAACTATGGATATAGCGGGAAGCTAAAATAAAACACTTTTACAGTTAGACACTTCCCAATTACAAACATAATTCTTCTAATGGATGTTACAGTACTAAAAGTTGAAAAGTTTTCGATATTTAAATGAGCTTTAACTTTAAAAATATATTCTAACAAAAAAATAGCTCACGACCATTTCGTTTCATGAAACATTACAGGTTTGAGCTATAGTTATAGTATATAGATGTAGTATCGTAGACTAACGTTATAGTGGGTTCAAATCCCGATTAAAGTAAATATTAGATTATGAAATGCTATTGTAGTTAGCATTATATTTATTACGAGATGCCGCTTGCAATTTCGTTTGCGTGATTTAACTTATATGACATAAAACGCATAGAAATTCCCGTAAGAAATTTGGGAAATTCATTTTTACTACTCCAGAATCCTAAGAAAATTATTCACTAAATTACTGATTTCTATCCTCAATAGTTTCGACTGTACATTGTTTGTCAGTCAAAAGCTAGTAACGGAAATACTACCATTTTATGAATGTATATAGTGAAAAAATTTTCTCATCCTTAATAATAATAAATCTTTTTAAAGAGACCAGAAAAAAATACACGTTTTTCCGAAATTTCTTTAGAATTAACGTAACATAGATAACAATATATATTATTAGTAGATATTTACTAAATTAGTATTTTAATAATAGCTTTGTAGTGTCATAACATAACCATAACGTTTACACACACTGATATTAACAAAATAAAAAGAAAAAATATTATTTTATAAAAAGCTTTATATAAAATTTCTATAAAATCATATAAAAATAAGAAAATATCAGTTTGTGTGCACAAAAATCACTTACATTGACGACTTAATGCTATAGATCGTTTAGATCGTTCTTGCGCAGGACGTCGACGGGCAGCGCGAGCTCGGGGGAAGCCCCGGCGCCCTCGCCCAGCCCCTCTGGCACCAGCCACTCTGATAAGGATCAAGATCCTCAGGTAAATAAAAAAAATATTTTTTTTAAATTATTTATAACAAACGAATAAGAATTTTAAGTCAGCGGAATAAAAAAAATATATAATTATACAAAACCACACAGTTTCTATAAAAAAAAATATCTTTAAGTTTTTTTTTAAATACAGGTATATACTCGTACATATACCTGTATAATGTATACCTTTATAATGTAAACTTTATATTACCATGAAGAACGGCATGCCAAGGTAGCCTTATTACCAGCAAATTATTTAAATTAACATTTGAATTTATAATAAGCTATAAAGTAGGATATTTAACTTACTATAGAACTAAGCTTTGAACAAATTGAAGTACAAAATAAACGATATACGAGTATAACCTCATAACAAACACTAGCGTGAGGCCATATTTGTAAAACCTCTACATGAATGTTCGTAGGTCACGCAACAAAAACTACGCAAGTAACGTTCAGGTTTTTACAATATATAAAAAAAAACCTTTAAATAGCTTAAGGCCGTTATAACGCGTGTAATTGTAACCCGACAGTTCAGTCTATTTTTATACGATAGAGAAAATTTTGTTATAGGTACATTGCCTTGCATTGTGTAATAATAAAAATGAAAACATTTATATACACAAATATTTTTCCTAATTAGTATAAAAAACCTCAAAAAAATACATCGTATTAAACACGTAGCAAATTCCCCATAATGATGTTAATTGGTCATTTTCCACATTTCGTAAAACAATTTGTAATTAGGCCATCTTGGCACAGTGGGTCACATATGACTGTGAACGCGTTAGTAGTGGGGTCACACAATGTCCAGATTTCGGGCGGAAAGAGGTGTACGGAGTGTCTTGCCACTAGTGGTTTCCGCTGCTGCCTACTCTACAATTTGAAAGATAAAACCAAAACAATATTGTTGAAATGACCTTTTTCCAATAAAAACCATTTTATATTGATATTTCGAAATAGTATAAAATATTTTAACGTAGCGGGATTTGAACCCGCACCTCTTGGAAACCGTCCAAGAGCGTCAAAATTCTTATAGCTTGTTACATTTTTTTTGTTTTATATTTTTTTTATTTCCCAAAGCTGAAATTACACTTAAAAATGTTAAAAATATGGAAAGCTTTATTTAAAACTAAAATAAATGGATAAATAATAACTTAAAACTTCATTTTTGACTTCTGCTTTTTATTCCTGCTTTTGGAGAAAGAATTCCCCTTCTTTACTTGAAATTTTCAAAAAATCCACTTTTCACCGCGAGAGAAAGTGAGAAATTTATCAACGTTGAAAATGCATGAAACACATGAAACACCCGACCCCGACATTTTAAAACAATTTTAATTAAAGAAAAACAAATAGTCTTCCTTTTAATCTTTCCGCATTAACAAAACAAACATTTCATCTCAGGAAAAGATAGAAAAACTTGAAGAGGATAAGAAACGTCGTCTCCAACTGTATGTATTCGTGTCAAGATGTACAGCTCACCCGTTTAACGCGAAGCAGCCTACGGACATGACACGGAGACATACTAAACTAACGCCGCACCAGTTGGAAACTATTCAAGCCAGATTTCAGGTACGCTCACAAGTTGGTTTATGAATTATTGAATTTAAAAAAATATTGTAGTTCTGTGGAAACCTTTACAAAAATCCTTGGCAGTATTATATATTTTTAGACTTTTACAGTTTTAGACTTGGTAGACTGACTATCTACATGTAACTTGTACAAGCCTCTCTCATGTAACGCTTTGTTGTTTATGTAGTTACTTTCTTTTGTGGAAATAAAGATTTTTATTATTATTATATTACTACAGAGTGCGAACGTCGGGTTTCCAAAACATATATAATATTAAATAAACGCGATGATTACTCGCGTACATTTATATTAATTAAATATTCCATTAAAATTGTGTAATAATTGCGAAAATTAAAGATCTTTTTCTAATCATTTTATAATGTTGTTTAGGCGTTCCTAAAAGGGGAGACGCAAATATTAGCGGACGAAGCTTTTCAAAATGCAGTGCAGTCCTACTACGACGTGTTCCTCAAGTCGGAGAGAGTGGAACAGATGGTTAAATCAGGAGCTTGTTCTCATCACGACTTCCGTGAAGTTTTCAGAAATAATATCGAAAAACGAGTCAGGTTTGAGAGATTTTAACTAGAATGGATTTTAAGGAAAATCCAATACCCAGTTATGAGTGTCAATTTGTTTAAGTTTAATAAGTTAATTATTATAATTCTTGAAATTGTAATGATTATATCTTCATAATTCAGGTTTTGAAAGCTTGTCTTAAAAATAAAACAAGTGATATTTCAATTAAGTTAAATTCTGTCTTTTATATTTAAAGAAAATTATTGTTTATTAAGATGTAAATATTCCAAATAATACCAAAATGTTTTACGTCTGCCAATTTTAGTCTATATTATTATATAAATAAATAAACAGAATGAAATTCTCTAAGTTCCTAAAATAGACGGATAAATAAGGTAAAATCGATGTTCTAAACTCGTATTTCAGTTTTCTGAACAGTCTACTAAAAGCGCCTCGCAACGAATTATAATCACTTGTTGAATATTCCAATATTACCCTATCACCGTTTTTTTAAATAAAAATGTCATTTGTAAGCAATTAATTTCAACAGCTTCCAATATTTTGGGCGTATTTTCTTTACTGTACTGTACTTTGTACTATAAAAATAAACTTTTACCTCCGTCGTCAATTATACGACGAAGACAAAAAAAAGTTTCAATTTGAACCGCTACTTCCCGATATTAGTGTCTTCCACCAAACAAATTCTTCCGACTTAATAATATTAATAGAGAATGTAGAATAATATAAATATCTATAAATACTAATAATTTTACATGAATATGTTTTATGGTGTCCAAAACCTCCGGGCTTTTGCAGGTCTTTACCAGAAATAGATGGACTTAGCAAAGAAACAGTATTAACAACCTGGCTTGCCAAATTAGATTGTATCATGAAAGGAACTGGTGAGTTTATTATTATGGCGATACATAAGTGTCCAAAAAGATATGAGAATTAAAATTAGTAAAATTGTAAATGACATGAAAAATAGTAAAATCTTACCTAAAAATTAGTGCTCAATTTTGGAAATTCCGTAGAAAATATCAGCAGTATTTTAAATAATTACTATTTTAGTTCTCATATTTACTTGTCTAGAAAATGTGATGAATAGCATGTCGCAATGTGCCAAGCATCGAGTGAATAGCTTCAGTCGCTGCCTTTCAATGTGTGTGACATCTGTGTCTCATCCCCCTTTTGTTTGTACCATAGCCCTAAATATTGAAATAATTAGAACACTAATGGAGCACTACTATTTTTTTATTATTTTATAAAAATATGTTTTATTTCAAACATAAACTACAAAACAAATCATATTATAAGTAAATATTTTGACCCAAATTTAATTCTACTTTCATAAATAATATTTAACTGATTATAGATAATATTCTACATGTATTAATGTTCACTGATAAATAAGTTCAGGTACAAAGTATATCGTCTATCATGAGCGGTTAGTGTTGCCTGAAGTGCATTCTCAAATGTTATGTTATGGATATGGCAACACTGTAAAAAATATTTGCAAAACCTTGCCAAATAACAAAAATCATAAAATCAATTTGATAAAAGTTTCTTATAAAAATATTTTGACTATAGTTACAGAAGAATTTTGTAAAGATTACAAGCCGAATACAGTTTTACGTAAAGATTTAGTTTTAATGTATATAATTACAAGAAAATATAAAATAATTATGAATAAAATAATTTTAAAATCTCAAGAGAAACTGAATTTAACATTTCGA
The DNA here is from genome assembly GCA_000313835.2 of Heliconius melpomene melpomene. Classification (NCBI taxonomy): domain Eukaryota; kingdom Metazoa; phylum Arthropoda; class Insecta; order Lepidoptera; family Nymphalidae; genus Heliconius; species Heliconius melpomene. The sequence continues at coordinate 7,376 of HE669653.1, forward strand.
TCGAATTGTATGATCATATATCTGTTTAAAACAAAAGAAAAAAGACAATAGGCTTATAAACAAAAAGTATAATTGTGAAAACGCCCCTCAACTATGGAATTAAAGAAAATTCTCATTAACAAGCCAAACAATTTATACTACAAAATATGAAATTGAAAAATAATTAATGTTTTATATAAAGCTTTGAATATTTTTTTAATTAAACAATGACTTTATGAGTTTTTAGCAGAATTTAATAAATTTAACAGAGAAAACTTTTTGACTTAGGATATAATTATTTTGTTTTAATTTATAAATGATTGGTTCTGTTTCTGATACAATCAGTAAAGTTTAAAGTTTTTCAACTACCTAAAAATAATACCAAGTACATATATATTTCCCATATAATAATAAAAAGAAATAATTTTATAATTTACTTTACCAAAGTTTCTTAACGGAATAAATATGGCGGCTAAAAAGGCTAATACGGCTAAAAATGTCATGCTCAATTTTCTTTTTATTATTAAACATGGAATTATATATATTTAAATGTATAAACATATTTTCCTGACTGTAAAAGCTAGTGTGAATCATTTGAAAGTTTATCAATACTGTGTGTTGCTTGCATCTGTCTCACGTCTGTGTTTCTCTCCTTTCACACCACCCAGGAATAACAGGTATACGCTGGAGATCGGTTCATTTTCGTTTCTACGACTAAGCTTTTGTCTTGTGTCATAGCTTTTTTTATTGTTGTTAGATTTAAGACGATTTTTGTTTGACGTGGACATTTTTTAATAAAAAATTTCGACCTTTTTTTAAATTTAAACTTAATTTGAGCGATTTTTTATATTTTTGTTTTTAAAAGGTGTCCACGTATAATTTACAGCAAACATACATACAAAGCAAGTATAATTATTATATTCACGTTATATACATTCTTATGTACACTAAAAGCTGTATACAATGCTTATAACGTAAACAAAAGTAAATTATAGAAGTCATAAAAAACTTTAACCCTAAAATGTAACACGATTACAACACACATAATTTATTCTGTACAAACTCCATAATTTCTCACTTCAGCTTTTTCATTACAAAATGCTTGTAGAAGTTTGGATACGGTATTTTTTGCGTCAAGTAAATATTTAGTTTTCGGTTGAGTTTTAAGTCCTTCAACCGAAGTTTTCTTTCATTTTCATACACTTTTGTAATGATTTGTTGGAATTTTTGTTTAACTTTCACTTTTATTACTATTATTATTATGTACTATTAACATTTTAAATTGTAACGTTTTTATTGCAACTTTTACAGGATTTGCAATTTAATTTAATTAAAATCTAATTTTACTATCTACACAAATTCAGCACAGATCAAAATTAGTTACAGTTTAATAACATGCAATTCAATAAATCACTTGAAACATTTAAAATCTAATTTGGTTAAAGAAACTTAAAAGTTTCATCACTTTAGGTATACCCGGTGATGATGAATCCAAAAGACCGTCACGTGCTCAGCAACAGAGTCTGAACGCAGAATGTATCTTGAGCAAGGAGCAGCTTTACGACATGTTCCAGCAAATATTAGGTGTGAAGAAGTTTGAACATCAACTGTTATTCAATGCACTATTGGTAGGTATTAACTAAAATTGATCGGATACCATTTTAGCTAAGTGCTGACTTTTTGATTTGGCTGGAACCAAACCCATTACTTATTTGATTTTTTCCTGGACTACAAAAAAAATACACTATTATATGTTTTAAGTAAAGCTCTAAGCTTATTATAGTATAAATCATCTTTAAATGAAGTTTGGACCCTCAAGCTTTACATTTAATTCAAGAAAGTGTAGAAGCAACTACTTTTGTTTTTATGAAGGCGATTAATTTGTACAATTTTCAAATTAGTTAGATTTCTTATGCCATATTGTAACACAAAAAAAAACTAACCGTGTATAAATAAATTTCTTACGTAAATTTTTGTTGGTCCTTGTTATGACTTATCAAAAGGTGTACATAGAAAAACATGTAATTAAATGTGGCGCTCTGAATTCCTTAAATGTTACACCTTGAAAAACTCATTACTAACATTCCCTCTACATTCTTCCATTACATTGTTTGACGAATAAAAGAAACGGTTGAAATGAAGCTAATAATAATATAGCCTTCATAAAAGTGGTGGAAAGAACTGAAAATAATGCAGTAATATTAAAGGTATTACCGTTTCGCGTTACATTCTTGAAATTTTATGAACAACTTTTGTTTTGAAATAAATGTTCTTGCTAAGAGCTGTTTAAAGGTTTTTCTTTTAAGATAAATCTGTACGTAAGTTTTATTTATGGGTAGTCGTAGAAAGTTTTCTGTTCAGAGAATTTTCTAGAAAAATAAGTTTTTTCAATGCAAGATAGGTTTGTGCTATATTGGTTTGGGAAGTGCTTCTTAATAATACATTTATTAAAGCTTTATCTTATAAAATATTCAAAAAGTGGAGAAAACAATGTTGAGTTACTAAGGTATAAGTACTTTTTAGATATACTCAATATATATTTGAGTTAGTTAGTTAAGCTGTGTGAGGAAATATATAAAATAGAAATTACAACTTTTTTTTACTTTTTGGTTTTATATTGACATTTGTCGATAATTGAGGGAGTGATTGGTGTGTTATTTAGTTGGACTCGGCAGATGAACAAGCGGCAGCGATTAGAAGAGAATTGGATGGCAGAATGCAAAAAGTCAATGAAATGGAGAAGGTAAGTTAATTCCTAATATATTTTAGGGTTAAAGATAAAAATTATGTAAATTAATGAAATATTTTGAGCGTTAATTTCCTAATACCGTTGACAAAATTTAGAAGTTAATTCATCCTAAATATTTCATAAAAAATTTATAATTGACAACATGACGAAAAACCAAAAAAAATACAATTTTTCATGACAAAATTTAATTAAATGACAAATTAAAAAGTCACGAGGACAAATAAAGCTCAGATAAAAGCAACGATTAGACAAAAATAAAAATATTTTTTTCTTTGTGGTATTTTGTAAGTATCTATGAGTATTGTAAAACAATTTTGTAAAGAGAAATTTTCAATATAACTTTTTATCGAATATTTGAAAGTTGTTGATTGCTTTGATGTTAAACTGTAAAGTAAATAACATAAAACTGACGTAATTAGAACCGCAAGCTGATGCCCAAGTTCGTGCTGAAAGAGATGGAATCACTCTATATCGAAGAGTTGAAGTCCTCTATCAACCTATTGATGGCCAACCTGGAGAGTCTTCCAGTGTCCAAAGGAGGAGCTGATTCCAAGTACGGCCTGCATAAGATCAAGCGGTATAATCACAGGTCAGTATTCATTGGATTTAATTTAGATTAGTGTTATTAAAAGTACTAATAATAAATATATTTTGAACTGGTATACTGGCTCGTAAAATAGATATGAGCTGGAATTGTTTTCATTCAATCTCTGTTACGTTTACGATGAAAATTATATTAAAATCTATCCAGTATTATGTATTTTTTTATATTCAAAATTTTAATTGTTAAGCATTTATAAACAATTTTACTAACTCTACTATTAAATAAAATACAAAATTTCACTTCCCTTGCACTATTGGTGTTAGTTTACTATCTTTAATAAAAACGTCTATACTTCTAGAACATCCCAATTACAAAGCCCCAGAAAAATAAAGCATAAAAATATGAATAAATGTGTATTTGAATGTAAGCAGATCGTAGACTTATTGATTAGACAAATTCTAAAATTTGCTTTAGTTATACAATTTTTTTGTAAATTGATTCGTAAAAAAAATATGTATTCAAATTTTGTTTTTGTCATAATATTAATTCGATCTGGGTACATCAACAACAATGTCTACAGCCACCTACTTTTCTACTGTTCATTTCTTTGATTTTTCTGTCCCTGGCACAAATCTGGACGGTACAAAGGAAGTACAAGTAATGATTCCATCATATGATAATCAGCACGTGTCTTGTGTAGGAACCCACTGCCTGACACCAACGAGACGGTCCTAATGTCACTGTACCACTGTAGAACAAATAGAGTAGAGAATAGAGCAACTAATGAAGATACAAAACACGACAAACAAAATTACACTGACATTGGCTTAGATAGACACCGCTAAAATCTATTAAATGAAAATATAACAGTTACAAAAGATCAAACTGAAATAGAAAGAAATATAGAAACTTAATTGGGCGTATAGATACTCTAGCAGTTAATCCTTGTTTCTTCATCAGTTTTCGTAACTTTAACACTTGGTAGCATGTGGTCTGACAAAGGGTTAAACAAAAGTTAAGGGATTTAAAGCTTTTAATACGATTTAAGCTTGAAGTAATATAATTATCACGTTAGCTATTTTTTGCTAGAAACATACATTTAGCTTTGAATTATAGTAAAATATTAGAAGATAGATGCGTTTGAAATATGCAACAACAACTATGCAAGAACAAATGAAAGCTTACGAAGATATAGTCACGGCTTATTACCTATACATATCCTTCACGTAAATTCTTCCTTTTACTTTACGAACGTATTCAAAGGAAGATAAACGCTTAATGCTTAAGCGCTTTGGCTTCACTATCAATTTAAACAGTACTCCAATTTCACCCACTACTCCACAATCCTGTAACACCTTAGAATTTACTGTGTGTGCCAAAAACTAACATAATTCATTTGCTATGCTTAATCATTCTTGGTATCGGTGATGGTTCCATTGTATGCCACCTTCCATGGGCCTGTGAATGTTACCCCCTGTCTGTAAATTTGCTTGGAATTGTCAATCTATGTCTTTCAATAATATTCTTTATATTTAACTTCTTTTAACTGTAATTTAATTATTGTTCTTTTCTATACTAACTTCCTTATTACGATCTTTATAATAAAACATGGAAATTTAAAATTTGCCTGTGTACAATCAACTTTTATCAAGAGATTTTGATGAATATATTGAAATATATAATTTCATACGTCATGATGGGTGGTCGGTTTCGAAATCAGATCAAATGCTGGACCAGATCCGAGTCCAAGGTTGAGTAAGCAGCTATGTTTCAGATCACAAGGATCTCTAGCAAACAAGTTGACCGGTGAAGCTGACGGCGGCGACTCCGATACTCAACTTACCAAAATGGATGTGGTTCTTACGTTTCAGATCGAGGTAATGATGAAACTTTAAAAAACTAAAAAATGTATTATAAAAACGTCACGAATAAAAGTTGTTAATTTAAAGCTTTAAATAATAGTCTTGTTGTTGATTTAAATGCATTTTAGGTTGTTGTGATGGAAGTCAAAGGGTTGAAGTCATTAGCTCCAAATAGAATAGTTTACTGCACTATGGAAGTAGAAGGTGGCGACAAGTTACAAACTGATCAAGCTGAAGCTTCCAAACCTATGTAAGTGAGCTATCTCAAAAATGATTGTTCTAGAAATATTAATTATTTTGCACTAACGTATAATTGTAAACGCCACGGGTGTGAGTTCTATCCTCACTCAGAGCATTGCAATATTTAATATTTTCCCCCTCTGGTAAATACCGTACCATTTATATTAAGATTTTTTTATAAAATACATAAGTAAATCTAACTATAAAGGTGGGACACTCAAGGAGACTTCAGTACAACGCAGCCTTTACCTGCAGTTAAAGTCAAATTATACACCGAAAATCCTGGAGTCCTAGCGCTTGAAGATAAAGAACTAGGAAAAGTTGTATTAAGACCTACACCTTTGTCTAGTAAGGTTTGTAGAATATGTCTTTCTATTTTAAAATGAATTATTATTTCCTCTTTTATGCGGTTATGTTTTGCATTTGTATACGTGTAGTTAAAATGGAGTTACACATTTTTTCAGTATAGGAAATGGAGAACCTTACCAAAATCTTACCTTTATTTTCTTGCTTTTTTTAAAATATTAAATACATTTACTTTTATTTAAATATATTAGCCAAACAAATTTCTATTTAGGCACCAGAGTGGCATCGTATGACTGTACCGAAGAACTTACCAGATCAAGATCTTAGGATTAAGATCGCATGCCGGATGGATAAGCCACTTAACATGAAGCATTGTGGGTAAGCTATTCAGCAATTACTTTTTAAGTTTTTAAAATATAACAATAAGTTAGATTAAATACCCAACATTTAGAGTTAAGCTATATTAAATACAAAGTTAACGCCATAATGCATTCGTATATTAGTGCTGGCAGCAGCAGTAATATAGCTGCTGCAACAGCTGGTAAAATGTAATAATTTCATCCACAGTTGTTATAAAAAATATTAAGCATTTTAGATGATCATAAAGGCAGGCTTTTTGGCAGATTTTTTTTGCAACTTATGCTTAAAAATATACTTATTGGATTTTTGTTGATATTTTACACCTCTCAACCAGGTATCTCCATGTCATTGGTAAGAATGTGTGGCGTAAATGGAAGCGACGGTACATGGTCCTAGTACAAGTAAGCCAATACACCTTCGCCCTTTGCTCGTATAAAGATAAGAAGTCTGAGCCAGCAGAGATGATGCAGCTCGATGGGTTTACTGTGGATTATATAGAATTGGCCAGTGGTAAGGTTTTTTTTATTTTATTTTTCCCTCGTGTTTTTTTAGATGGGAAAAATAAAACGTTACGTGAACGTGGAAGTGACATGTCACTATGTTTTATATTTTTTATTTAATTAGAAAGAGCTATTTAATTAGAGTTTTTTAGGACTATAGAGTTATCATTGTATAACAATAACAATAGTGTTATAACAATAGTGTTATAACAATAGTGTTATCATTGTTTAACCAGACCGGAATTTCAATCCAGGAATATCCTGTGCCCGATCCTATGCTGATATGATATTGTCTATATTTAATGGGATTTTAATTTAGTGGCAGGTTTTTTAATTCATAAAAACATAAAAATTGTTGTAATAGCAAGCACTTCAATTTGAACAAAATTATATTATTTCGTGAATGTACTTTAATATTTATGAGTAGTGGCAATTTATATCAATTTAGGACTCGAATTAAATAACTTCTAGTAGTAAAGCTACATAATTTAACTGAACGCGATCAAAATTTCAAGGGAGGGAACAAACTTTGCATAATAATGAAGTGTTGGATGTTCTTTGAAAACTAAGTCACTAGAGTGTTGATTTATGTTTGAGATATCGCGGTGTAATTTAACCGAGCAATAAAAACTTCTACACGGAAAGTTAACTTGAAAAAGGGTTTTAAATCAACAACTTCAATCATTTATTTTGATACTTCTTCTGTTTTTTCTTTTAGTGAGCTTTGAGCGTTTGTTTTTAAGATAACCTTTCTCTGGTATTAACAATATATGTATTGTTTAAGGTCAATTGTCTTTTTAACCGACTTGTGTAAGAAAAGGAGGTTATCAATTCGGCTGTATTTTTTTTTCCATTTTACGTGCTTGACATTCTCAGACTTCTTATGCTCGTTCTTATATATCTTTGGTCCCTTTTAATCAAACGTGCTATTTAGAATGTTACGAGTATGTTCAAGATACTGGGATGTAATAAAAGTTTTGCGCGTAAAGTTCATTTAAAATGAGTCTCGACATTAATAACTTTTTTATAAGAAAACAAATTATATCATTTATGAACATAGGTTAAATGTGCGGGTCTCACTCGTACTACAAATATTTCTAAGCTTAATAAAAAAACCAATTGATGTTTATAGCATAGAGCTAAAAATCTAAACTATTAAAATTGCGTTCAATAAAATTATCCTTTAATTGCGTCTTTAAAAATAAATAAATGAGTATTTTTTAGTGTATAATAAAAAAAAATAGTGTCTTTAAATGATCTTTAAGTAATATATGTAATATATACTTACTTTCAGCGCAACTGATGGTCGGACAGGGTAAGTAAATGCTTTATTTTGAAAAGAAACTCTTAATGCAAAAGTTTCCTTCGTTCCTAAGCGAGCTTTTCATTTAATTAAAAAATGAAACGAGTACGCTCTCAGTACAGATTAATTAGATTTCATTTCTTCTTTCAAGAACTTTGTAGTTTGAAATCCTACTCAAGAAAAAATATCTAAATAACCTGCTATATACCTTAATTAAATTGCTTAGAGACAGCTTAATGATAACTCATCGACATGTTGTTTTTGAATTTTAAAAAAAATCTAATTATTTTTTTATAGAATTTGACCTTCGACCATTGCTCTCGTCTTGGTAACCATACGCCAACCATATGCCAACCATGCCAAAATTTTAAGAAAGTTTAATTTTAATATTTTTTAACAATAAATATTATAGTGTGCCTATTATACCTTTATTTTTCATCCAATCTTTTTTATTATTACGCCAGGCTTTTAATTTCAGAAAAAAGTAAGAACTTCTGGACGCAGTGGCATTTTAACTCGCATCTCGGGCATCAAGCTCAAGGTGCATTTCTTATTCGTTTTGAAGATCGCTAGTCCGAAATTCTTAATACAGTATTGCCAGTACTTTAAAATTTAAATATGATTTATTATTGTTTAATTTAACCCTAAATTATTGTTTCTTCTATCCTAGTTTACACCATCAAAGGGTTACTGAATTATTTTTATTTCTTTACAACAAAGAAATAGTCTCTCTAAATTCAAAATCATTGTTATCACTACATTTTTTTTTCTGTTGCTTATGGATAAAAGAAAGTAATACTGAAAGTAGTCCATGGTATACTTGGATAGTTACCCTTTAAATACACCAGATATATCAGGTATCAGTTTTTATAAAAGAAAATACTATAAATATAACTACAGACAGGCAGGAAAATATTTAGCATTAGTCAGTTCTTGTATAGAAACGTTTACACTATATATCCACGAGAAATAGTTTTATTTGATACCTAATAATACTGAAACTTACTTTATATTACTTTTATTAGTACTTAAATAACCGAATCCATAACTCCTGTATTCTAAACGTCCTAGCAATATATTCTTAGAACTAGAAGGTGCGAAGTACTTCATGAATGCCGTCCGCGATGGAGAATCAGTTCTCATGGGGGTCGGTGATGAAAATGAATGTCATTTGTGGGTTATGGCACTCTATCGAGCTACGGGACAGAGTCACAAGCCTACACCGCCGACTACTTCGGACACCCATATTAAAATAATGGGAGGTATGTTGGTTACGACGTAAGATTGCCATCATGGGTAAACTTTTTTAACCATTTTAATGATTAATTAATGTCTTTTTAGGTTCACGAAAGGTAAGATTACTGTACTTTAAAAAACTTACATGGTTTTGTTTTAAATACGTGTATAAATAACATTTTTGTATTTTCACAGGAACATCACGTATTATGTTAGAACTAATAACGTTTTATTTTTCTAATCTTTCAGGGGCAGCAATTTTTTATCTTTTCTGATTTAAATCTAAAATTTTTATTAATTGAAACTTCAGATGCAGATAAAGCTCGTAAACATGGAATGGAGGATTACATTCAAGCAGATCCATGTCAGTTTGATCATCACCAACTTTTCACTATGCTTCAGTCGCTTACGTTGAAATATCGGTTACAAGACCCGTACTGCTCCTTGGTGATTACTTTTAACATTTCTTGATTTTATTGACTTAATATAGATAAAATCACGTCCTCTCGAACAACGCACGCACTAATACACTACCAAATAAACTATACGTTTCCGCTCCTGCTGCCAAATACACATATAGCTTCTTGTTCTTAAACGTTCTCTTTTAAAGGGAAAGTTTGTTTTGCTCAAGAATTTCCAAAATAATATTTTTATAAATATACATATATGCTTTAAATAATTGCACCGTTTTCCTTTACAGGGTTGGTTCTCTCCAGGCCAAGTTTTCGTACTCGATGAATACTGTGCACGATACGGTGTTAGAGGATGCTATCGTCATCTGTGTTATCTATCTGATTTGCTCGATGTAGCTGAGAGTGGAGCACAGACTGTGGACCCAACTCTTATGCATTATTCTTTTGCCTTCTGTGCTAGCCATGTGCATGGCAACAGGTAAGTTTGATGTCGTATTTTATGTCTAGATTTATTTGTAAATAGAAAAAAACATTAGTTTTACCATTTGCCCAAATTTTAAGTGTTTTTAACAGTCCCTAAGAATCTACTACCTATTTACTTTCTAAAATCTTTAACCTAACTTCCTAGATGCAATGTTCTATATATATATGTATATGTGCTTTTGTCTAACATTCTACGCATACTAACAATCTGTCTTCTGGTTGGAGGTCGCAGTATCATATAAAATATTATACTGCCGTTGCTATTTATTATCAAATAATAATAATAAACATAGACAAATAAAAAAATGGGTTAAAGAGATAAAATATGGCGGCCTCCACCCGCATTTCCTGCTTCCACCCTACTAGAGTAAGCCAGCAACATTTTCACAGTACGGCCACGTTGCCTGGCAGGCCAGACGGAGTGGGCAGCATCACTGTGCAAGAGAAGGAGAAGTTCGCTGAAATCAAGGAAAGGCTAAAGACATTGTTGCAACATCAGATCACAAACTTTAGATATGCATTCCCGTTTGGAAGACCAGAAGGAGCGTTAAAGGCTAGTATCTCGTATAAAGCCGGTTAATCTAAGGGAACCTAGTATTACGAGTCGGTTTCTCACTTTCCGCTCAATTTTTTTGTATGTCGTGTTACCAGATCGAGGAAATGAAATTCATTCATGCCCCCGAATGGCCGTCCCACTTACAGTCAGGCACTGTGCCGGTGTCACAATGGCCTTAAGTTATTACTTATGATTGTATGAAATATCTATTCTGATGCCAGTTAGAGAAAGCTTCCAGTTAAATGACTGGACCTGGAGCTGGACTGAACCTACAAAAATATTAATTAAAAAAGATTAGAACATATTACCTACTCTTTAATGCACATATACTTAACTAGAACAACAGTATTTATTTTATAAGGTAAAATGCGTGATTATTATTTCTCTTTTTATTTGAAATCCACTAAAAATATTCCAGGCTACCTTATCTTTATTAGAGCGAGTGTTGATGAAAGACGTTGTTACTCCGGTCGCTCCAGAAGAAGTACGCACTATGATACAAACCAGCTTGGAGAACGCCGCTTTGCTGAACTACACCACTCTAAGTCAAAAAGCTAATATTGAAGGTAAATGTATTTTTTAATTATTTTAATTCTTTAGTATGTCAGGCAGAAATGATCTAATAAGCTTCGTTCTTTTCTCTTTACCCAATGTTTCGTTTTGAGTGGCGATCTCTTTGTTAAAGTCTGTGATGATAAAATTATACAAGCTCTAGACTCGACGAACGTTCTAGCTGTTACCGTTCTCAGTGATGGCAACAGGATAAAAAGACAACATGTCAATGTAAATATTAAAAAAGTATTTATTATAAAGCCACACTGATTTTAAAGTTTATTTTTATCATTCAAAAAAAATCAGTCGATGAATGTATCTGTATGTAATTTCAGAGGATCTCCGAGGTGAAACAATGGTAACACCAGCAAAGAAACTGGAAGATCTCATTCATTTGGCAGAACTATGCGTAGATTTGTTGCAGCAAAATGAGGAACATTATGCGGAGGTATTCTTTTTTTTACAAAATATTAATGTTAATTGGCGTAGAAAAAAAATGCCAAATATGATTTAAACCCGCACTCCCATGTTTTTTGGTGTTGTGGGCAAGGTCGTTGTGTTAAGTGACATTATAAAGGATTGTTTGATTCAATTGTTCCATACAAATAATGGATATTTTATTGACATTATAAATAGAAATATCCTTGAACGTTTATGACGAAATACCAATATTGCAGTATTTTTAGTCTATACTTTGTATATTTCGGTTATTTACATTTCAGTCATTATTAATCAAACAATTTCTTTATTTCGGAATTGCAACTTACATTTGAATAAAATTAAAAATAAAATCTTTAATTTAATTTTAAAGTTACATTCCGAAGGTATAGTCGTATATATGTTGAATGTTGTTTCAAACGGTAAAGCTGTTTAAGGTCAAAACCAATAACAACTTATAAATAATATAGTATCTATCAAAATTGCTAAATTTGATAAGCAGAACTTTAGTCCCCCATGAATGGCAAAATGTGAGAAAAATGGAGAATGACAAAACACGTCGTATGAGTCGTGGCTCAGGGTACAAGGTTACGATTGTAAATGCGACGGTTGTGAGTTCAATCCCTACTCGGGGGAATAAAAAATTAATATTTTCATTCCCTCGTTCTGGTAACGGAGAAAAAGTTCGAGGTTTCCAGGTCCCCTCTGCCTGCGCCTGCGATACTATTTTTTTTTTTAATTTTCAGCATATTATTTAACATTTGCAATTGTAATTAAAGTGGTTTTGCCTTAAAAAGTTTCACCGTAAACAGTCAATGTTCGCTGGATAGCACCCTGTTCTACTGTCGCTATTAGTGTGGGGAATGAAGGCAGGCAAGGCACTTACCCTTGCGAGCTGAAAATGTTATTAGAAAAATATATGTTTAGTCCCTTTTTTTCTTAAATACATAAATAAATATTCGTATAGATCAAGCGGACGAAGTCATGCGGGGGCTACGGGTAATGGATAATATAAATTTCTGAAATTAAAAATATTTAAACTGCTTGTCTGTAAAGTCGGTTTTCGGACGATCATTGTACGCAATAATGACATAAAAACATTGAAGAACAATTGCATACTTTTATGAATTAAATTAAATTATTATATCTGGATTATTAATATTTTGAGTAATACAAAGGGAGTTAATAGATTTTTTTTGGATAAATTAACATTTATTTGAACACTTTAATTGAAATATATTTTTTTACTTAAATTCTACAGACTAATTACACGTAACAATGTGATATTTACAATTTTTATACATGTGTGATATACGAGTATAAGAGAGATAGGTGAGTCACAAGCCAAACGCTTAGGCTGATCGTGCCTCTCTATCATTTGTTTCGCGCGCTCGCTTGCACACTCGGCTCAGGTGAAACGTGACGATGAGTCATCCTTTTTCGTCACGTGAAAAATAATTAAAAAAAATTGTAAAGTTAATAAGAATTTTAAATTAATTTTGTATTTTTATATATAAAGAAATTTTATTTTGATGTGTAATATGATTAATAAATGATTATGTTCAATAAAGAACAAGATCACCTCAAAAATAAAATTTGTGAATAAATCACAAACCGCACTTTGTCTCTAAAAAAAAACAGTTCTGGTTTTAACTTATGCTTTCAAATGAACCAAACGATAGCTTGAATTTTTTCGTGCTAACGCCATCTATCGGCGGCTTTTGTATTATGTGATATAAAACACATTTATGATGATTATGATTCTTATATTATACTAGTGGACCCGGACGCGGCTACGCCCGCGAAAAGAAGAAAGAGCCTAAATAATTAAAATAAGTTAAAAAATAATAATAAGTGAAGATTTATTATTAGAAAAAATATCTGAGTAACCGAAATGAACAAACAAAAGAAGTAAAAGTAACTAAAGGAAATTCTTAATATTAGAAAAAGTACCTAAAGTTTCCCGTGCGCGCGTACTAAACATTTTTCTATCCATACCTATATTATAAATTCGAAAGTAACTCTGTCTGTCTGTCTGTCTGTCTGTCTGTCTGTCTTTACGCAATCAGGGTCAAACCGCTAATTTAATTGTGATAAAATACACATATAGAGATACTTGAGGGTCTCGGGATGAACATAGGATACTTTTTTTTTCACATATTTGTAATATTTTCGATATATACCAAAATATTAAAATAATTAATTTGACAAGCAATTTATTCCGCCATGTTAATAACAATAGTCGCTACGCGTTGCTAAGCAACGGCTTGCAAAGTTTGTTGTTTTAAGAAAACGTCACCCAAAGTGAGTTTGCTTAATGCATACATGGCGCGCGCCGATATAGATTTGTATACATTAACAAAAATTAGATGATTTCTATAATTTGATATTTATCCTTATGAAAATAAATATAATAGTCACTTTTAGCATGATTGATGATTGATGATGATTTTGTAAATTTTTATATATTTTCGAATTACTATTATTTTTTATGTAATTATTTACTGCTTATAAGTAATTTATCTCAGTTCGGTTAACCATACCGATGTTATACACTTAAAATATCGTAATTTTAATCATTTGGGATTTTATTTAATATTGTTCGCAAAAATTAATAATTATTTAATATAGAAAAATGTTTAGTACGCGCGCACGGCAAACTTTAGGTACTTTTTGTAATATTAAGAATTTCCTTTAGTTACTTTTACTTCTTTTGTTTGTTCATTTCGGTTACTCAGATATTTTTTCTAATAATAAATCTCCACTTATTATTATTTTTTAACTTATTTTAATTATTTAGGCTTATATTTTCGCGGGTGTAGCCGCGTCCGGGCCCACTAGTATTAAATAATTATTAATTTTTGCGAACAATATTAAATAAAATCCCAAATAATTAAAATTACAATATTTTAAGTGTATAACATCGGTATAGATAACCGAACTGAGATAAATTAATTATAAGCAGCAAATAATTACATAAAAAATAATAGTAATTCGAAAATATATAAAAATTTACAAAATCATCAAAGTCATCTGCCCGTTCGCGTCGGTCATACTATACCACTCGTAGGCTAGGTCATTTGGAATCAGTGACATCTTAATTATTTATTAGAATGTTATACAGTAAACTATAATTTCCATCTAGAAGAAATGCTAAAAGTGACTATTATATTTATTTTCATAAGGATGAATATCAAATTATAGAAATCATATAATTTTTGTTAATGTATACAAATCTATATCGGCGCGCGCCATGTATGCATTGAGCAAACTCACTTTGGGTGACGTTTTCTTAAAACAACAAACTTTGCAAGCCGTTGCTTAGCAACACGTAGCGATGATTGTTATTAACATGGCGGAATAAATTGCATGTCAAATTAATTATTTTAATATGTTGGTATATATCGAAAATATTACAAATATGAGAAAAAAAAGTATCCTCTGTTCATCCCGAGACCCTCAAGTATCTCTATATGAGTATTTTATCACAATTAAATTAGTGGTTTGGCCCTGATTGCGTAAAAGACAGACAGACAGACAGAGTTACTTTCGAATTTATAATATAGGTATGGATTGTTAGATAATTATTTAATTTACTATTTAAATTTAAAACATGAATATACAATATTTTTTAAAATATGAAATCTTTATTTAAGCTTGTATTTTAATATAAAATTTAAATTTTTCTACAATAACATTTTCAGCTCATATTGTACTTATAAGCTCAATTGTCAATAGATTTGTCATGGACAAAATAAAAAAAATGTCTTTGGTTTTCTATTGAATCTTGTCTTACATAGAAACTGTGGTATTTTGTTTTGTCTACTAATATCTATTTATATATGTAGCTATATTATATTATATTTAATGTCGCTTCGCTTCTCAAGTGAATTTCTAAAGATATCTTTATAGTAAGATTATAATAAATAAGGCGATACAAGCCAAGTTCATATCAAAGAAAATATATTATTTAAAAACGAACTAATTAAATTCACTTGAGATAATAATATAATAATATATACCATTATTATATAACTTTATTATATTCCACTTCTATTTTATTTTTTATTTCTCCGCAGGTTTATAACACAAAACCGGACTCTAGCGGTCAACAAAATGTAACTACTTATTTGATTGATTGCTCGGCTGATCGAATCACTTATCAATTCGTTCACTCGATCTAACATTTAATCATTTCACTCTGATATGATCACAAATTAAAATGTAGACACGGCGTTATCGATAGTTAAAGACACAGCTTTAATAGATTTTTAGGTTAAACTAAAGGGCATGCATATTCCATTGAAGGGCTAAACATGCAGAAACTAAGCCTTATTTTCATCTTAGTGCTTGATTGAAATAATTATTAATTAAATTTTAAAGTAAATTTCTACAACTTTACGTTGGGGTTTCGTAGTTTTATCATACAACATATGTATATTCATATTACCACTACCTTTACAACTAAATAAAAGCACGTTTATACTGAATAAAGAATAACACATTTTTTTTAAATTAGACAATATTTTTTAATATATTTTTATCGCGTAACAAAAAGTTTAGTGTTACACATTACAAAGTTACTGTAACGATAAAAGAAGTATATAATAATGAGAAATTTGTTGGGTTATTATAATATTTATTTATACAAATGAAAATAAGATAGTTATGTCTATTATTAACATTATATCACTGAACATTATACACATACATACATTATATATATATCACTCAAAATCATTGGGATTGTTATAAAAAAACTTCGTCTACGCAACACTTTTTAAAGCTTCTGGATATTATTTTGTAGAATTGCGCGGTTACTCATTTGCTATTTTATTTTATATAATATACATGTAGAAGCATCAGAAGGGGCCTCAAAGCGGTCTTGGCTGTCTCTATTCATTTGTGGGCGTTGTAGCAACAGAGATGTTTAAATAAAAGTCACACTTATATTCTGCAGTATCTTATTTCTCGTTTACATAACAGTTTTACAATAAATCTCACAAGATTAACAAATTTACAATAGATTAGGAGCCAATAGGTTAATTGGTGAACATCTCACGCCATCGCTGTCAACCAATGACGTCTGCTATATCTCGTGGCTACACCTACTACCCTATTCGGGGTTACCCGCTCCATTTTAAATATTCTTCTAATATAATCCATTCCATAAATCAATTAAAATCAAAATGCAATAATTGCGAAATTATAATTAAAACTAATACATAGCAGCGCGCCGTCACGGCCGTCCTGCATCGTCACACGTCCTCGTGTGCATAGGTTCAATCTGTGAACAATAAACATAGTGCTTTGCAATACGTCCCGTTCGGTCTTCCTGACCACACAAAATCTCCCCTTAGTGGATGTAACAGTGAACTCATAGTGATTACAATTTTATTACAAATACTACGAAATGTTTCGTATAAGGCAAACATAACAATCTTACAAATGTCACATCCGTTAGTCAATACCACATAGGTTAACAGTCACACAGACAAGTCATTGCCACAACGGTTAGTAATTGCCACACAGGCCAGTCATTGCCACACAGGCTACTTTTTGCTACACAGGCCAGCCATTGCCACACAGGCTAGTACTTGCCACACAGGCTACTCGTCGCCACACAGGCTACTCGTCGCCACACAGGCTACTCGTCGCCACACAGGCCACTCGTCGCCACACAGGCCACTCGTCGCCACACAGGCCACTCGTCGCCACACAGGCCACTCGTCGCCACACAGGCCACTCGTCGCCACACAGGCCACTCGTCGCCACACAGGCCACTCGTCGCCACACAGGCTAGTCGTTGCCACAAAGGCTAGTCGTTGCCACAAGGGCTAGTCGTTGCCACAAAGGCTAGTCGTTGCCACAAGGGCTAGTCGTTGCCACAAAAGCTAGTCGTTGCCACAAGGGCTAGCATTGCCAGGCCAGTTTTTCTAGTTTGCTAGTTCTTTTTTTTTTTGGTTTTTTTTTTGTTTGTTTTGTTTGTCTTAGCTTTGTTTGTTTGTCTTAGCCACACAGGCTACTACAGGGTAAAAGGGGTATGTAACTATTTAACATAGCCGTCATCGGCACATTCTGACTTTATTTTGTTGCTTGCAATCTCCCGCACTACTACGGTCTATTAGAATTGAAGGCCGTAGTAATTATAAGGGTCTTTAAAATTTTGGGTCAAGCTTGATTTGGTTACAGCACTCAACCACTCAACACTTTAACTTTGCTTTACGTTTATCAAACTAAACCTTCTCAGAAGAAGCATTAGCTTCTTTTGTTCGTGTCGATTGCTCGATAATAAGATTGAAATCAAATTCATCCGTGGCTAATTACATTAAGTTTAGAGGCATAGAAACCTTTACTACTAACAATTCTAAAGGACTCGCCCTGGTTATCCTACTCATAATAGCTGCGCTAATGGCTAGCTGATTGTCAGGTAGTGCTTCTTCCCATGACTTATTATTATCTATCTCGACAGAGCTTACTTTATTAAAGAGCATTCGGCAACAGAGCCAAAACAAAATGAAAACTTCTCACCAGATTCATCTAAAAACTGATCCATAGCTAGTTGAATGGAGCAAACATTCACCCATCGTTCAACCCGTTCATCGCATGCCTTGGTATCCATACTAATGCAGCACATTGCGATGTGGCCGCATTTACCAGACGTGAAGCAAGTTGGAGTAATCACCTTCATATGCACACCAACTTCCTTAGACTATAGAGATGAGGTAGTATCTGAAATCTCACAACGTAAATAAGGAATTGCTATTACAACTACTATTGCCACAACAATCACTGGGTACGTGACCCTGCTTGTCACAGTTATAGCATCGCTGTGATGATTCTATTAGTGGCTTTTTCACTTCCATAGTCGGAGTAGTCTTCTCACCAATCGGATGTCCTCTTTTTCTATATTCAAATTCAAAATACTCTTTATTCAAATAGACTATTATAAGCTCTATTGAATCGTCACGTAGACATATTAACAAAAAGCTATAAAAAGTTCGTAAGGCAGTTCTGCTGAAAAGAGCCGACAAGAAACTTAACAGTTGCTCCTTTCAAAGTCAATGGTACAATTTATTTATTACATTAGCTGGCAGCTATCCTGCATGACATCCAATAGACATTATTTCCATACATGTTTATCCTCTAAATATTCTAAAACAGTGTAATAAGCAGCTCTTGGACCACCATTGAGTATCGCCATAAATTGCAGCTGGAGTCTCAACAGTATCAAATCTAGCTAAGAACAGATCTTTTAATTGTGGCGTTTTTAATTCCGGGACAAAACTAGATTGCGCAAGCCAAGATGACGCCGATCCCTTGAGTGCCTGAGCATTATAAAAGGCTTGTTCCCAGGTTTCTCCCTTTACCGGGAAAACGGTGTCATCAGCAAAAGACACAATTTTTTCAAAGTTTATAGGTAAGTTCAATATTAAAATAGTGTTGGTCCCAATATACTTCCCTGTGGAATGCCATATTTGATAGGAAGGTTTATGCTGGTATATTCTGCTATTTTAGTGCATTGCATTCTATCCGTGAGATAGCTTTCGAATAGTTTGTATTCGTTATCCCTTACACCAAAATCACAGTTAGATTTTAACGAATTTATAATTCTTACAACTTCCATTTCATCAGTATCAAGTAAAACGAACGACAGTTTGATGTTATCTATTTGTGGTTTTCCACTGATATTAGGACACCTATTTTTTTATCTTCTCGGCAAGATTTCCACCAATGCTGACGAAATATTCATGAACTATGTCAACTGAATCCTGCGGGAACTTGAGTTCCGCATTAAATCAAAAGCGTTATTCTTATTGTCACGAATACTTAACTTATTTTTTAATACTTTTCATAATTCCTTATTATTTGATTTCGCTCTCACAATCTCGGAGTTGTCAAATTCTATCTTAACTCTTTTTGTGCCTTGCTCACTGTAATTATCATATCACTGCCAAAAATAAGTTTTTCTTGTAAACATATGTCACACCAAATGCGAACGTCGTGATCTGCAGCATCAGAATTAAACTTTCGTAACATTATTTTTCTTAATGTCAGATACCAATGGCTCCCGTAAAATTTGTTTCTGCATGTCAAAAATAAATTTTCAACTTCACATTTTTTACAATTTTCACATCTTGTCAAATTTTAACACTTTATCCTGTATTTTGTTCCTCATTAGTTGCTGGTAATCCCACTTCTGATGTAGAAGCATCAGAAGGGGCCTCAAAGCGGTCTTGGCTGTCTCTATTCATTTGTGGGCGTTGTAGCAACAGAGATGTTTAAATAAAAGTCACACTTATATTCTGCAGTATCTTATTTCTCGTTTACATAACAGTTTTACAATAAATCTCACAAGATTAACAAATTTACAATAGATTAGGAGCCAATAGGTTAATTGGTGAACATCTCACGCCATCGCTGTCAACCAATGACGTCTGCTATATCTCGTGGCTACACCTACTACCCTATTCGGGGTTACCCGCTCCATTTTAAATATTCTTCTAATATAATCCATTCCATAAATCAATTAAAATCAAAATGCAATAATTGCGAAATTATAATTAAAACTAATACATAGCAGCGCGCCGTCATACATATTTTATCTACTATGCTGTAGTATAATACTTTAACTAGTTTTAGATAGGTATATACTTTTTTCCACTATATTCGTAAGTAGATATGCATCCGCATTTATTTCACCTTCCAGCACAATGTTGCAGCTTTATGAAAACAAAATTAGTAGTAGTCAATTAGATTATGCACTTCAAATAAATTTGATATATCTTTAAAAGATTCTTATAATTTTATAAAAAAATCTACATGTCCCCTTAATCATCGATCTTTCACTGTAATTTCATAAATAATTTTTATCTCAGATCTGTGTGACATAGTTTTGTGTTGTCTTGGTTTAAATGCACAGCAATTTCGTAAGCAAACTTTTCGATAAAAAAAAATAATGTTACATATTTAATTTAAAATGATTTTACATTATCAATACAAATTAATATTCGACATGTGTATTTGTACCCTATTCAGGCGTTTGCGTGGTTCTCCGAGCTTCTAGTGGAACATGCAGAAATTTTCTGGGCACTTTTTGCCGTGGACATGGATCGAGTATTGTCTGAACAACCCCCAGATACGTGGGACTCTTTTCCTTTGTTCCAGATATTAAATGATTATTTACGTACTGATGGTGAGAATACCAAAAATGTGTATATATTTAATCTACTAATTTACAATTAAATTATATGTAGACATAAATATTAATATTATTTAAAATATCTTTCAGAAAACTTACGAAATGGACGATTCCACGAGCATTTACGTGATACATTTGCTCCACTCGTAGTTCGTTACGTAGACCTTATGGAGTCATCTATTGCACAATCACTTCATAAAGGATTTGAAAAAGAACGGTGGGAGATTAAAGGGTATGATTTTCTTTTTCTTTTGAAAAGTATAAAAAAAAGTATTTAAAATAAATATCCTAAGGCGAAAAATATTTTTTCAGAAATGGTTGTTCAACAAGTGAAGAGCTTTTCTGGAAGTTGGATGCTTTGCAGTCTTTTATAAGAGATTTGCACTGGCCAGAACCAGAATTCCGTTCGCATCTTGAACAACGACTCAAGCTGATGGCTAGTGATATGATGGAGACCTGTATCCAAAAGACTGAGGCTTCTTTTCAGGTTTGTTATAGATGATGATTTTCAAAATTAAATTAAAATGGCTAACATAATCGTGACACAATTACAAATTTGTATAAGTTTCTAAATGAACATCTAATACTTAAATTTTGATATGAATTCTGGGAAATTGTTGATAAATTTGGCAAATATTTAACCAGATTAATTAACAGAAATGTAACTTTAAGTAAAGTCAGCTAACATCTCTCCCACACTCTATGCACTCTACATGATTTGGGAGACCT
This sequence comes from Heliconius melpomene melpomene, assembly GCA_000313835.2. Classification (NCBI taxonomy): domain Eukaryota; kingdom Metazoa; phylum Arthropoda; class Insecta; order Lepidoptera; family Nymphalidae; genus Heliconius; species Heliconius melpomene. The sequence goes on from HE669653.1 coordinate 28,828, forward strand.
ATGAAGACATTAAATACTCTTTCGATTTATAGGCGTGGCTGAAGAAAAGCGTCACCTTCATGTCAACGGACTATATCCTGCCTGCTGAGACATGTGCCATGGTCAACGTAGCTCTAGATGCCAAGAACCAAGCTCTCAAGCTGTGTGCTGTTGAAGGTGTCGACATCGTAAGTGTAACTCATTTTAGACGCATCAAGTCATTACAAACATCCATTGCATCTACGTGAATACTATCAGTCAGTACATAATAAGTATAATTGAAAAAAAAGTTTATTAACCTTCAAATAATCGAAGATTTTATATTGTACTGACTTCATTAACTGCTAAATACTGCGTTATCTTAGATAACACGCGATCGCACAACAACATTCACTAAAAAATAAGCAGTCTAGGTATTCATTATTCTCATAAACACTTACTAAAATGCATGCTTAAAATTTGTGACGTACTTTGTCTCAAATTTTTTTTGTGACGTAGTTTGTGCAAAACTTTTAATTCTCAATAAATTTGTTCATATTTGCAAGTTGTTTATGATGAAAACTTAAATTATGTTTACCTTTCTGCTTATACAGCAGTCAAAATTACTGATTGATCTATTTAAGTACATTCAATTATAATTGGTAAAAAATTTTTACATAATAAATGAGTCGGATCAACTAGAATAAAGTATTAATTTAGTTTATTTACTCATTTCAAAGGAATTAAAATTTATTAAGAATATTATTATTGTGATCTGTTGCAATAATCATATTTTAACAAGTTTTTCACTTATATTTTTTACTATCCTAATAGAAAAAACTAAATTAATACAAAAAATAAAAGTTGCTACGACTCATGAAAAACAAATTCCATTATCAATGTCGCAAAGAGCTACTGACATGTGAATGCGATTTTTTTCACACCAATTTTTTTTCTATTACCATTTCGTGTGCCTGACTGTATAAACACATCATAATATACTCATTTCATTATTATACATATGCATATAAAGCAATGTGAGAATTAAAGCTTTTTGCATGAAGTTAATGAGAATGATACTATGCAATTAGTTTGCAAGTTTCGCTTACTCGTTTTAGGAAAGTTGTATTCAAAGCATTATTTCAAAGAAAACTATAGAAAAGCTTTTTCGTTCCACATAAGGGTTAAAATAAATGCGAATGACTGGTAACTTCCTTAAAATAAAAAAAAATTAACTTCACAAACCTTTTAAATATAAAAAACTAACTATAATATAAAATAAAATTGTAACATATTGCAAAATATAGACAGCATACATGAATATAAATCACTTATTCTCGATGCGTTTGCTTAAGCATAGCAAGCATGCTGCAAATGCAAAACTCTTAAGTTACATGCGAGTGACTTAAAAATATTTTAACACAAAGCAGCACAAATGCACATGCACAGAACACAGATTAAATCTGCTAGCATGTTAGTGGCTCTTGTAATTTTGTCATATTCAGTTGCAACTTACTAACCTAAACTCACTTAAAAGGTTACCTATCACATATTTATTCTTCACACATTTAATTAAAACTCATTTAAACTTTCTCTTACAAATTTCTTAAGATTTTACGACAAAACAGCTATACTAATTATTACACTTTATATTTTAATTTATTATTAAATTTGAATGAATAACTTGGTTAAAACGCAACTGAACGTGATAGAGCACATAGTCCTAGCATAATTGAGTGCACATTGTGGGATTGTCAGGCATGATTTGCAGAATTTGTGACGTCATCGCATTTGTAGCATATTTTCTTTATTTTTTGCCTGAAATAATAACTTGCATGAATATTTTATAACATCCTCCGCTGACCGCATTTTATTTTTGTTTCGTTATGTTTGTTTTATTTTGCACAATTCTGCAAGTTGTGCATGGCATCCCTTTGTTTGCCGGAGCATTTTCCACAAGCGTCAATGGTGACCACTTGAAGTTTGGGGAAACGGAGCGAAGGTAACCACTACTATGTGTTAAGCTTGCTTTAAGTGTTAACACCCGCAATCTCTCACAGTACCAGTACCATGCTAAAATGGATGCCCAGATCGAGGCGTGTCTGCAAGCCATGTCGACGGGGATGACGGCGCGCCTGTCCGCGGTGCTGGAGGCCACGCTGGCAAAGATCGCGCGCTTCGACGAGGGCAGGTGAGTCTGCAAGCCGCGTCCCTCATCGTCACCGCTTCTCCAGCTTCCAACGAAGAATACATAGAAACAAATGTATTTGAATTGGTCGGTAATGTGCTTAATTTTTTTTTATTATGAATTCAATTTTAAAAAGATTGGTGGGCTCTGCCCATCTGGTATACTCGGCTCTGGTATATTGGCGCGTTCTTATACCAATGGTGAAGACTTCTGATTTCCAATTAACCCACTTTAATATTTACACAATAAACTAGAAAACTCAATTTCGAAAAGAAAACATACCATATTTATCAACACCACATAAAACATTATATCATTTATTTTATTTAAACCAACTTACTGCTGTATACAATTACAAAAGAAAAGCTTATTAGGTATTCTAAATATTGTCTATGCTGTTGTGATACTTTACACAATAGCCATTTTTATAATTGCATTGGCTGTAAGCTGTATGACTACTACACCAGAATAAATTTCTATACATGAAGTAATTATATAGCTTACTTAAAGTTAAAGCTATTTAACAGCAAAACTATAAGAATACCTATTAGCTTAAATCATAAGTATAGCTTAATCATATTGCTATACAAGAGTTATGACACACGCATATATACATACATACATACATACAAGTAGATAGACAAGCTGAAAACATTAAAAGCTGGCTACTTTGAACACAAACAAGTTAATATATGTTATTAAAATGATTATAATCTATATTTACAGTTTAATAGGATCCATTCTGACAATTGCTAACGTATCTGGATCAGGAAAAGATATAGGTCAAGGCTATGTCAATTTTATGAGAAATTCTATGGATCAAATCCGATCAAAGGTAAATAAAAATTTTGTTTATTCATTGTTCCATACATTTACTTGTAATTAAACACAGGAAAAGTGGCAATACATATTTATTATATTAGCTGCTCTGTCGGTTTAGTGCCCATCACAGATCATGTGTTCGATTTCTAACCAGCACAGATATTTGAAAGACAGTTGGATAACCATGCCGTAAGCTATAGAACAGTTTTTTTACTATTTTCTTTATTATGTCATACAATTGCATTTCTTTATTCCACTTCACTAATATTTTATGAATTACAAACGTTATATCATTATTTTAAACTACAACACAAAATTAAACTAGGTGACAGATGAACTATGGATCCTCCAGCTGTTCGAACAGTGGTATGGTATGCAAATCGGACTCTTGAGTACGTGGTTAAATGACCGCCCTGCGCTGCATCCTCAACAAGTTGCCTGCCTGTCTATTGTCCTCAAGGTACAGTATCCTCTTTGACGAACCTCAGTATTCTCTTCGTCCTACATATAACAGAATATAGGAAGGGGACCTGGTGTTAAGACAGTTTGTTCCTCATTTTCCACCTAATTTTTGAGTAATTTCGTGTTGAGTGGTGAAACTCAACCTCTCGTTAACTTCTAGAGTGAAGAAATGAAAATATCTAAAATAATAACTTTCCCGAATGGTAATCAAACCCAGAACCATCACAGTTATAATCAGATGCTATCCTACTGCTACTACTGCACCACTGCACCACAATGGAATTTTATAAGATGTTTTTCTGAATTGGCAAAAAATCATGATTAATTAATTAAATCAATAATAAAATCACTAAAATATATTTTCAGAAAATGTACAGTGACTTTGAACTGCAAGGCGTTATTGATGATAAGCTAAATTCTAAAGCCTATCAACAAATTGCATCACGTATGCATACTGAAGAAGCTACTTGCAGTCTACTCTTGGCTCAACAAGATCAAGGGTAATTTATTGTTTTTAACAAAAATCTTGTTTTATTTATAAAGTTCTGTACGTTTTTGGATCACTTAAATGATAATGCATGTTTTTAGATTATGCCAGCAGTATTTACATACTCGTAATTGTGGCATGTGCTAAAACATTTATTACACCACATTAGTATATAAAATCTAAATGTTCAGGTAGACGACGAAAAGTTATTATTTATTTCCCCTCCGCTCTAGAGCAAAGAAATGAAAATGTTAAATATTTCATATGCCATCGTGTTGAAGTGCCACAAGCGTACGTACGACTCTGCCTTCTCTGCTATATGCGTGAGCTGAAAAAAAATCATTCCCTCGAGTGGGAATCGAATACACAATCTTTTTCGTTTAAAGTCACACGCTTGTGCCCCTACGCCGCCAACCTGGCCTCATGATATGATACTTGAAAACGTATAACGTATATAATTATATAACGTATTGTTTGTAAATACAAACACATATATATTTCTATATCAATAAAATAATATTTTGTACCCACGTTACAAATCTCCACATAATAAACTTGGTGATGACGCTGCCGTCCCTAATATATTTTTTAAATAAACACTACTACAAACAAAAAAAAATTTATAAATGAACTGAAAAAACAATTACTTTTTTTGTATTACAGAAGTGCCGACGGCGGCGATGGTGGTTCAGAAGAAGGTGCGCGAAGTGGTAAATCTAAGTTAGAATCTCTCACAGAGGAAGCAAAATTAGGAAACGTTACAGCAGTAGTGGGCAAGGTTAGCTACGTTTTCCTTTAATTTGTATTATTTATGCTAATTTAATAATAAATCAAAAGTAAAGGAAAAGTGACATCTACATTTTTTCGTAGTTATGAGCCTTTTCTGAAAAAAGGAAACTGATTTTTAGTCTTTGCTTCGTACACTAGATGGCACACTATAGGGTGAATAAAAAAATAACCTGCTTAGTCTAAATAAAAATCAATAAATAAAATTACTCTAATTAAATGAATAGTTTATATTCATTTTCAGCTTCACTTCGATTTTATATTATATATTTTTTACTTTCTTAACTGTATTTTAAATGCTGCTATTTTTACATACATATTTGTGATTTTTTTAAATATTCTATTGTTGAAATCTTTGTCATTTTAAATAGTATATTGATCTGATTGATTATTGTATTTGATAGATCTTAAATGATTGAAGAAAAAACTAGATAGATATATTTTAATTATTTTAAAACTTCTTTAAACTTGAATTATAAATCTTAAAAATCATATGTATGAAAAAATCTATGAAAAAATAAAAACAAAAAAGAACCAATATTGAAATTTTATCACTGCAGGTTGGCAATATGTTTGGACGCGGCATCGGCGAGCTATCAACAAAACTAGGCGGAGCATCATCTTGGTTTTAGCGCTTCATTTCAAACTAAAGCATATTTTTGTTTGCCCTTATCGATGTAATGATTTGTGATTTCTAACAGCTTTCCGTTAAAATCGTACTGTGATGAAATAATTTCGCATTCGATATTTAATTCCGCCATTTCGTCACAACAACAAGATGGCGTCTAAATATAAGCGTGTAGCTTAGAATTCTAGTATAAACGAAGTCTAGACTTTATTTTATAAAAAGCTTTATGTACAGTTAGTGACATTATTCATTTGAAGCGAATTACATATTATATTAGATTTGTATATTAAGATTAGTATTTGATATCATGATTGATATAAAGAAAAAAATATTAAATAAACATATGTACTTATTACATATTATAAACACAGTGCTACAATAAGGAAACATATCGCTTTGTGCAAGTATAATGTATGGGAGTAAATAATATTTACAGTATATAAAAGTCAGTAATGTACCAACAAGGAAATTGATGAACGGCCATCGTTATTTTAAATAATATGAAAACTATTTTTCTTCTCAGCTTCTATTTATCTATATTATAATATATTTTTATCCCTTTTCGTAGGGGGCTTATTTATATTTGTAACATGCTACTCATGGTTAGATTCTATTACGCTTCTACCGATATTAAACATTTTGTAATTTTTATGTTCACAAAATAGCTACGTCTTGTTGATATGTGAATAAGCCCCTTATGCCCCTTTTATCTTACTGAGTGTTACAGTAGGATATTGTAGTGCAGTTTTCAATGCAATTTTTTCTAAAATAAAAGCAATATTTTTCTAATATACTAATAACGTTACTTATTATCAGTTCATAACTGTAGTGACTTACCTCAATCTAAGAATAACGCATTTTTCAGTATTTTTGTAAAAATAGCGCGAAATGAATTGATTTGGCAGTAAAGAACAAAAATGGCGGATTATAAATTTTCGTTGTTGCCAGTAACAAAAACTTCGCGCTTTATATTTACAAAAATTGTAACGTCGATTTTAAACTGTTCTTATGTAGATGGATCTCTATAGCTCGAATGTTCTTTAGATTCTTATCTATAAAAGTCTTCGATAATAGACTTGTCACTTTACCTTGGAGTAGTCTTCAAATATTTAGGTACCTATTAACTTTATATAAAAAAACTACTAACTATATTTGTTAACAAAAATATTCTTCTACGCTAATAACAAATACAAATTTTAAACAACTAGTTGACAATTAAAAAGTTTTAGGTAAATTATAACTTAAAGGTTGCGCTGACTCGCCTTAATAATAACATTTCGAAGACGGCTTGCGAGGTGTAGGAATAAGTCTTGAACTTCAATCGTTTTTCACTTTCATACGTATACGTTTTAAATTTTCATCTTATTACTATAAAATAATTTATTTACACTTAGCAAATCCGATTATGTAATAATATATTCTTTAATCATTTTTATATTTATTATGTAGTATCCGAGTAATTGTAACCACGTGCATCTTAAAATACTATTCTTTCCACTTAAGCAACACTTATAATACGCAGCACCGAAATATCATAGTCAACACAGTACAAAATATCGCTCATATATCACATTTATTCTAATATTATTATGTGTAGTAAAATCGATTTCAGTTCTTAATATAATCTATATTTCAGCTAATAATATTACTTTCAATCTAATGATGTTGTGTCAACATTTTTTTTCAAACATTAGTGGTTTTTTTGCAGCTAAAATTTTCATCTCACTCATGTTTAGGTAACGCTCAATGGACGGAAGTATAGAGTAAGTGCATTAATGAGCCGACTGAAGTTACATAGAGGTAGTTATTGCTTGTAAAAATCTTCACATGAGATGACTCGCGATGAGTAGCTTTATTTGCACACACAGTGACGACACTAGTGAAATATTGGTTTTAAAATCCAAACTAAACTTATAAATAAATTTAAGCTTTTCAAAATTTGAATTTAAATATTTGTTAAATTTAGTACCTATTCTCACAATGTTTAAAATATTCCCAAAAAAAAAACTGTCCGATGCTTTCATTGAGACTACTAAGCCGTCACTGTACCGATTAATGTTTAAAATATATAAACTCATAAATGTTTATGTTAGCGAATTGCTAATGTCTGAAATAGAAATATTTGAGACTTCTTTGATGTTGTTTTGTAATAAATTTCATAATCTTAGTCCAAGTAAACCATGTGGTTTTGTCGTAATTATTATATAAGTAATTATCTTTTAAAATATTAAATGCGTCAAAATATATTTTACAGTAGGTATGACATTCATTCTACTAAAATTCTGATTATCTATTATATTTTTTGTGTGATTTTGATATTTTAATTTTTTATTAAGTCAATTCGTTTCAATAGCTTGTTTTGAATAATCTTTATTTTAAGTAATATTCATATAAATACAATAAGCATACATTAAATGTTTTTTAAAGATTTAAAGATGGTGCAATAAAACCATGCTTCTATTTCAGACGTTATTAAAAACATGTGCCTAACTAAAAATCTTTTAGTTTTAACTTAAAATCCATAAAGATCATCGCGAGTGTCAGATGATACAATAAATAATATTTACAATAAAATAAAAATGTTTACTGTTCCTTAGCTGTTTTATTTTTATACAGATATTACGTACGTTTATATGCCAATTAATTATAGGTAAACTTGTTTACACAATGATGTGGATTTTGATTGTATTGACTACTTCAATATATTGCTTTGGTTTGGTAAAGTATTAATATGGTGGCGTTAACTTCCAGAGAACAGTGAAAAGAGAAAGAAGCTATGTACTTATTACGTCCAGTTTCTCTGCGTACACAACAAAATGAGTGAGATAAATAAAGATATAATATATATTTAAAATTCAAAAATGACTAGTTAAGTTATATAAATTTAATTTTACTTTATTTATAAAGTAAAATTAAATTTATATAACGGCTATTGAAATCATAATATACAACATTTTTATATATAAAACTACAGTAGAAATAAAATATGTCGTAAAAATGTAGTGAGTCATAAAAGCACGGTGTAACATTTTCGAAATTATACCTCATAAGCCACTAAACCAGGTTTATGGATCCTTTCTTATTTTAATTTTCGTCTTGCCGTACTGATCTCTCTGAAACGATGAACTGTGTTTTTTTCTTTACATGGTTACACTGCTGATTGATAGGTTTTTAGTTTAATGTGCTACTTACACATTATCACAAATCACTCTAAACATAGTTTTTAATGTATTATAAATACAATTTTTATATGTAATATTTATAGCATTCGTAAATATATGTTGAGCATTTATAAAGCGGAATGAAACAAAAAAATTTTACAGGCAAAAATGATATATTTAGAATAACATATATCTGTTTTCAACAATCTTCTAAGTAATAATTGAAAATTGTGCAGTGGAATAAAGTAAAATATTTCAATTAATCTCGCATTTTCCACTTAATTCTTGTTATGTGATTACAATAAGTTAGGACCGCGACGCGTGCCAGCGGGCATTTTTAAATATTTGACCTATTTTTAGTCACCTCTAATAATAATAAAAGGTAGGTAATGTGAACCACTCAGCTGGCAAAACTGCCGAGTGCAAAATGTGGGAGCTTTTGGTTTGTGTAATGGCAACATAGATCAAAATGTTATTCATAAAAACATAGTATCAATATATAAAAATCATAAGCTATAAAATATATAGTACTAATTAAAAAATATACATAATGTTTTTACTGATTGATCGTAAATTATATTATTCGTTTTATTTATGCAACAAAAGGAGTCGGGAAAACGAATGAAGAATCTAGCAACACTTTCATCACACAGTTTGACAGATTGCAGTGCAGCTGTGTACACAGTGAACGTGTGTGAAGTTTTAAATTTATTTATTTTTATGTAGTGCACATATTATACGCGTAAGTTTTGACTTAAACTTTATTTATTTTATATAAAACAATTTATTAATCTATTCCTATTAGGTGAAACAATGATTTCTGTCATTATTTGTCAATTTTGCGGAAATACTTACTGTGAGGAAGTTGAAAAAATAAAATAAAACGCTTCGTGCCGTATCTACTGCGTTACTTGCATTCCTGTTGCATTACGCTGTCCACTGATAGCTTTATAAATTTCTTTTTTATCCTTTTGGCGCAAACACAAAGTTCTTTAATGAGATTTTCGGGCGCGCATTTAAGTTTCTTAAAATAGCTGAAGAGATGAGCAAACGTAAATGACTCAATAGATTCGTGTCAGTAGGTGAGGGTTAGAATACCTGAAATAAGAATTTCTTTTACCTTAGCCTACATATTTTCGTATTTGAAAATAGTTTCATTTCATATTACATCACTTGCCACCTACTTTCACAAACTAAAAATATATTAAACATATATGAAATAGACGTCAATAATTTTCTTATTAGACATTCAAATATAATTTAGTTATTGCTTAAAACAAGGGTTGGGGGTCCATTACTATTTGGGTGACTGAATTATTTTCCTTTTCTCACGCTTGTAACAGAAGTTTTATCACTTAAGTGAGTTCTGCCACTTAACAGTTAATGTCTTGAAAAATTGTCAGAGTACAAAGTGTCTTAACACTAAATCCCTTTGCCTATTCTGCTATATGTGGGATAGCTACAAAAACAAGCTTATTTAAAAGTATAATTTGTCTATCAGTAGCCATAGTCTTAAGTGGAAGATAATATCACCATTAGGAGCATTCTTTGAATGAGTTACCAGTGCTGATAAGAATCTACTGTGTTAATGAAATTAGATTTTAAACAGTTTTCTACTTACTGTCTGACATACTACATATTTTAGAACATTAAGATATAGGGATAAAAAAGATACTGGTGATACGCAGTGGGCCAGTCAGATTGTAAATGTAATAGTTTTTTTTTTTTATTGAAGATGGGTAAGCATTTGTCCGCTATCTCACCTGGTTGCAAGTGACGATGTGAACGATGGTGGAGCATGCTTACCCAGAAAATGCCTATTCACTCTTTCCTTGAAGACGGTCAGGTTATATTTAACGGGGAACAGTTGAGCAGGCAGGGAGTTCCACTCCTTAGTTGTGGGTTCAATTACAGGAAATAAAGTAAGCAGCATTGAATTCTACGCAAGATGTAATGTCTTAACTTTAATATGATTTTTATAATGTTTTTGCAAATAGAAAAAGGAAATAACTTAATAAAGGATTACATACTAAGTAACTTAATAATATATCAGAATAATAATTATAATATAGCAATAATTGATGTTATGATTGTGATTCTTATAAGAGTTTTTACTACTCTTTTACATTTATTTAAAATAAAATTTAGTAAAAAGTAATAAAATCTATTTTCACATTCATATATAAAGATATGATATATATATATATAAAGATAAGATATTTATCTAATTTTTAAATAAATATTTTGTTAAAAAGAAAACCTGTTCCAAAACTAATTTTAAGCTCTACATTTAGCATCTCAACCCACTAAATGCAGGTGCATCATAAAAACAGTTTGGCAAGAAATTTAATAGGTGCTGGCTCGGACTACATTCAAACTTATGAAATTTTCCAGATCATTTTGAGCATTCCACTACTGTTTCAAGACACTGTGTTACCCACATTCCATTAAATTTTCGAGACATAGAGTGTTGAGTGGAGGAATTCAAAACTCTATTTTGTCTTGAGCAATGAAGTGAAAATTATTCATTCCACCCAGTTGGAATCAAACCTGCAACTGTTGTGTCTACAGATGTTGTGCTGGTGTGCCACAAAGGCCTGTCTACTTGAATTTTAATAGCTTTAATTCCTTCATTCCATTACTTTATCTTAGTTACTACCATGTTAGAAGTAATTAGTTAACTAGTGACAACATCATTATTGTGGCAGAGCTTGGGCAATACCAGTCTGTTCGCGATGGTTATTGGTTTGATTCTCGAAGTCGACACGGTTTCTTATTTCAGAATATTTTCGTTTATTTGGTCTTGCCGGATAACGTGACGTTAAGTTCCGTTGCTCATTAAGCTATATAATTATTTAAGTGGAAAATGGAGAACAGAGAGATTTATAACTAATGTATTTCTGTGTACATTGTAAAATTAATAAAAGCTTGAGAAAAAATCAGTAGGAGCTGTTTCGATACATCTGGACATCATTGCGAAGCACGAATTCGGGGAATTTCTTTGATTCGAATCGAATTTCTATGAAAACTCATTAAGTGAAACTTTATATTTTGTTTGATGTTGCTGGTTCGCCAATTTTATTTTTTTTAAATATAATAACGCATAGATATATAAAACATAATATCTATACTGTTTTTCGTATTGATGACAAAGAAATTAGTTTCGAAACTTTTTCTCGGCTTCGCCCGGATTTGAGTCGAGTTGGTTTTGTGGCGGAACCGAACTCGTGTTTTTTTACCAGCGTCGGGAAATTAAACTTATTTAAATATATATTACTTGAATACTATTTGAACACAGACCCATTACATTTATTTACACACATTGCGCCAAGATGGCCACATTCCCGGAATCCACATGTTTGACTGTGAACGCCACGGTTGTAAATTCGATTCCCATTCAAGGAAATGATTAATTTTCATTTCCTCGCTCTCGTAACAAGACAAGGCGCGGCGTTCAGTTCCACTACTCATATTATACAACATTTCTCTTTGTGACTCTTATAACGGAGACATTTTATCTTTTCTCAAATATTTTCGGGAGAGAAATGCAAACAATGCACTTATTTCGGTCAACGTTCGAGATTTCGATAGCAATTGGCTTAATTGATAACCACGATCCAATTCGGTCGCCAAGTACCTCTACACGTTACTTTACAATCAACATTATTTGTACGCATCTTGTATTAAATTACATATAGGCTAATGTTTAAGAAGTTTAGGTTATTTCAAATAATTATTGTTTACTTATACATATATGTATAGCTAGGCGTCACCCGCTACTATCTTTGCATGGACTTCAGGACTTTTATTTTTTTTATTCCCATAGGAGGTCAAATTGCTGTACAGTTTGTTTTTTTTTTGTTTAGAAAATTGTATTTATAACTTCTTGTATTTATAGCACAGCAACATATTTAATTCCTTTTCTTTTTTTTTATTTTCGTGTTCTATTTATTAAAAGTGAAAATTGGCAACGTTGGCTGTTTTTGATGACATAACTGAACGATTAATTATTAACACAAACGACATACCAGATAAGACTGAAAATTATGAGGATGCAATGTCTGGTGTAATAGAAATTATATATTTTTTATTGATCTCTAATATAATTTTTTTTTTCTGACTCCACTTTTAGAGACAAATGCAAAGCTTTGCTTTTACCTCGCGAACTGTACATGCAGAAATGAGATCTGCCATCCAACTGCCTCAAATAAGTAGAAAGTATTATATTGTAATAACTAATAAATAAAACTGAGTTCCTAATCACTAGATTCTGTTCTTCGGTTAAGTGGAGAAGTATTGAGAATCCTTATTAAATTTGTATCCTATTTTATAGTCCGTACAAAAAAGTTACAGTCTCTCGTTTTTAAAAAGGAAGTGATACCAAAAAAGCTTTCACTCGGTATTCAATTTAAGTGTCACGCCATTGCAAATTGTCACGAATATAGCAAATATTATTTTGTAATGTACATACTATATGTATCTGTTTATTGCATTTATCATTTTCCCTATTTATTTCCTTTTGATTGTTGTTTTATTATGGTGAAGCAATAAATATATTTAGATTTTAATAATAAATGGGCCATGGTTTCATGGTTTAATATTTGATACTAAGATATTGCAGATGGATCGGAATGTGTAAGACTAGGTTCTCAGGTGAGACTTGCCAAGTTACAGATGTGAACGCGACTGATTTAATATTTCATTTATTCGCTCTGGTGTCGGACAAAGCTCGGTGTTGAGTTTCGCCACTCAACACGCAATGCCTCTAGAATTCGAGGGAAGGTGGAGAGCGGAATGTCTTAACACTAGGCTCCGCTGCCTTCCCTGTGGTACACAGAGTAAAGCTGAAAAAACTTTATATTATATTTTGTATTATTATATTCCTACATAAATTATATATACAATGTCTACATAATAACATTACTCAAGCTTCGACAATAGAGTAATTAAATTGTATGACGTTTTTGTTCCGAACTTTGTAATAAAATGAAGTTATGTGACAGGGACCAATTCGAGTTCTCATTACTTTCCGTACAAAAAGCGTTTGGTTTTTTAGACGGCCTGCCCTTATACGCGTCTTTTATTATGTCTCTGTAGAGATATAATTTAGTGTCATTCGTGTTTGTTACAAAAGAAACTATATATTTAAATAATAAATAATAAAAAAAAGCTTTACGGTTTTTTCTCTTAGCAGTGTTGCCAGAGAGAACCTTGTGTTGAGACACTCCTTTCGCACTTTCCGCCCAATGTTTGTGACATTACAATTAACAATTAAAAAATTCAACCATTTTTCCAAGTGGTAATACTTAATCTATGACTGTAGTTGTAACTTCAAAAACGTTTTTTCTTTATAACTGTCATATTGTCTGATCTATTAACCAATTTTTTTCTTATATTGATAAAAAAAAGTTTTTTGTACCTATTTCTATATAATATCTGTTGCAGCAATATATTTTCTCGTTTTATTCGAATTTTTATCACAGCCATTTTTTATGCCAGGTGATTCACGAAGATATCCAATAATCGTCTCTCACGTGAGTCACGGGACTAGGAACGTGTGCCAAAGAATAACATACTGATGTAACTGTAAACAAAATGCTACTTTCGTGTTTTATATAGACGTCGTGAATATAATTTTAAAGTGGGTTATTATTTGGTACGAGATGACACCACGCTGTATCCCGTTGGTATGTCCAGTCATCTTCTTCCTTGTCCTCAGAAATGTCTGCATGCTTCTTACGTGACCTTCCAGTATCAACGATACCTATTGTGTTCTTAAAGGCCAAGGTCTCCCTGCCTCTCTTACCACCCGCACGATGAACTCACATCGAATGCTAAGATACATTAGGTACTTAGTTAACTATTATATGATTTATAGATTTTGCTTTCTCTGTGATGCCACAACGTCGGGTCTTTAAATGATTAAATATTGAAATTTCAAAAGATGTTCATCACGTCCATTCATTATGTTTTACAAGCTATTTATTTTTTACTTATATATGTAATAACATCGAGTAAGTGACAAAGAAACAAATTTCTCCTTTCACCTTGTTCTCTCATAATGAGTTAGACGCGTCGTCGCTCAGGGTCAATGGATTTGTATAAGATTTTGTAAACCGAAAAATTATACATGGATTTTCGTAATTGTCATAGTTTTTATTTCTCATGCAATATAGCAGTGTAGAATTTGAAGAATCTAGAGTGACGGGACTTAACACCTCGCTTAATCTTACCAGATCAGAGCAATGGAGATAATTTAAAATATTATATTTTTTTAAATTCAGATCAGGAGTTTCTGAGATTAGCGTGTTCAACCAAACGAAATCTTGTGCTTTATAATATTAGTACACAACCATAGATATATACTATCTACACTTCCGTCAAAATTCCTTATGCACTTAACAAATTGGGTAAATGTTTGTGGGGAGGCGATCGCCAGAATCGATGCGGTCATGCCGATGTTATGCACAAACTGAACGTGTCGAATGTAATGAGAACGTCGCACTTTTTATACCTTTTAACATATATATTTATAAAAGAATTTGTGTTCATATTCCCAATCATGCGAATAAAATGAAAGTTTTTGAAAAGTATGTGTTGTATAGATTCGAAATCTGGCTGTAGTTAATATATTTCCGAATTAATATAAATCTTTCAACGAAAGCAAATTTACTTTAGGTAACTTCGTCCGTCCATTTTCTAGCTGATCTAGATAGAAATACCATTAATAATTATTAAGTAATATATTTATGTCATTTATTATATAGTAGCTTTGGCGTTGCTCGTCATGACAACTCACTTTAGCATTAATATTTTATTTTACTTAATTAACGATGAAATGTTAAAATTCTTTGGTAATTTAATTACCACAGTATATATATAAATAATGCACCACAACTGCTATCGCTATAATTATGCAAAATGTGTGTGTGTGTGTGTGTGTGTGTGTATGTGCATTTGAATCCACTACCATCGCACATTCGGATTATGTACTGTACCACAACGAATTTCATTTAGATAGTCCCATAATAATCAAAATTATCAAAATCCTCTGACAGGTTATTAAAAACAATAGTTGTCCGAATAATCAAGAGTGCCCTTTTCTCCAAACGTCATGGTAATCTTTAGAAACCTCGTAAATTATGATTCAGCATGCCTTTGTACTGACTGAATGTTTTGATAAGGGAAACCTTTGTGTAGATTTAACAATACACGCTGTCTTTACAAAGCTGTATTCGACACTGTTCGCTTTGCGAGTAGACTGTCTTTAGGTATACCACACCTTGTAATGAATGCGAAGTAAAGGTGGAAAATGTTGAAATATTAATCATTTTGTATTAGAATATGATTTTCTGCGAGGCCGTGGTGGTGGCATCGAACTATAAATGCGACGGTTATGGGTTCGCCTCCCACTCTTCAAACTTAATTATTATATCCACTCGATGCGTGGGGAAAGGAGAGTCTCAACATTATGTTCAATTCACTTCAAAATTTACTTTATTCAAATACAGAATCTGGAACATCGACTGAATATAAAGCTACTACCAGCTCGGAAGACAGTTCTGCTATGAAGAGCCTTATGTCTGCCTGCCCAGCTATTCGTGGGACACAGCGTGGAGCTAAAAAAAAGAATATGCTTTTAATTTTTAACGCCAAGGCATTATGGTGTATATACGTGGTTTCGCAGTTCACTCGAGGAAAATTTTATTTTTAAGTATAAATACTTTTATTTTTCTATATTTGTAACAGCACAGCAATGGAGAGAATAATTCATAAGAAATCAATCGAAATTCTCTTTTAACCCACTAAATGTATCTTAAAATATATATCACATTTCATACTTGGTGAACGAACGTTCGACGTCCGAAACTCACAAAAAGCTACGTGCATCGACCGCTTAACGGCCTCATTTTTTAATTGGAACAATATGGTTAAGACGATATTATCTTATACTTAATTTTAAAGGCTATTGTCTGTGCTGTTGGGAGTTAATAACTAGATATTATACTGTAGGTATATTAATTTAATTTGATATTTTGATCGCTATCTGGCAGTTCAGGGTCAGTAGTTCGATATCTGTGTGCGGTAAATAATTAACAGTCTATTAATCCGCTTCACGTTGTATCCCGCACACACCAGGGTAGGAACGGGACTCTGCGAGCGTTTGGCCTCGACACCAGAGCAAAGAAATGAAAATATATGTGTATAATTTATGTATACCTACATATTAATAAAACTGCTATCCGAAACACAACAAGACCTACTTTCAATTGTATATTTTGCTAAAATCAGCAATCCGCCATTACATTCAGTATAACTACCTGACACATCGTTAGTGCACTATACGAAAATGCAACCAGGAAACGGGGCAATCGCATTGTGACATAACAGTATCTAAAATTAACCTAACGCCTGCGCCAGCGCATCGCTGCAGGTGTAAGTGTTGCCACTTGCGAATTTACCCCGATTTTCGGGTAATAATTGTATATAGGTAAATGATCGATTTTTTTTTGATAATTTAAACATGTAAAATATATTTTAACTTTTACTATTACAATTTGACTTGTCGCTTTGAAATATATTTATATATATAAAATTATAGGCCCATTTTTTTAGTTTAACTATTCCACCTTTTTGTTAATCGTCTCGAAACTTGTAATGTTTGAGTCGACTCTACCACAATAGCGATGATTTAAGTATGCAAATACTTACATATACATCTTTATTTTTTTCGACATTTCTATATACAAATTATTGAATTTAACATTTAAGATTATACTTTATATTCATTTCATACTTACCAGAGTCTCTATTATTTAACTCTTGACAGCTTAAGCTGTCATTTTGTTAACCAAATAATCAATCATATTGCTCACCTTCTGTCCTTGTTATATGACGTGTGATTTATGGCTTATATTCTCATGTGTGCAAAAACTTGAAACAAATATCCTATAGGTGTAACTACTGCGTTTAAATTCACGACCTCCTATTTTTTTATATAGCTAGGGTTAAAGTTTGCTTATTGTATCTAACAGAAGATTATAATTATATATTATTATTATTTCATCACTTTCCGCCGAATTCTGGATTTTGTTTGGAATTAATTAGTGTTTAATTAAATTTCTATACCATACAATTTTATTTAATTGTAACATAATTGAGTGTATACCTACTGCAATTTTAAAACAAAATCATTACTACAGATTACTTTGTGCCACCTGTCCATCAAGAACCAGACTACAGGTTTGGTTTCCGCTGAGGGTAAATTGCTTTAGACAGATGTTAGGCTCAAGGACATGGAATAAAAGCATAACATTCTAAGCTCGTTGTTATAATAATTGAAAAGAATTAATAATATATAATTAGTATTGTTAATAATAATTAGTAAGTGAACAAATCTCTCTAATTTAAATTGGCTTGTAAATAAAAAATTACAATATGTATAAACAAATAATACTATACCTACATATTTTTGGTACTTACGAGTACATATGTTATAGATGCCGTCAAAGAAGAAAAAAAGGGAAGAATGTGACACTTAACTTCTACTGCTTTCCGCAGGAATTAAAACCGTAGTCGATAGTAATCTGTATTTATAAAATCAAACAGATTAGTATATTACACCATTAAATTAAGAAATACATACATACCGTAGCGTTTGGTGCTCCGATCTCTCTAGCTATCACGCTAAGGATACAGCGTGAAATAAAGAAAAAAAAACATACACATTATTTTGGAATTTTTGGCATGACAGAAAGGTGGGGGAGCACGAAGAAAAAAAATATTAAAATTCCTATAAAAATGGAAAAAGTCGGTATTTTACATTCTATAGCCTGCGCAGTCGAAGTTGCGGAACTCGTTACCAATAAAGAAATAGCTATAATATTACTGATAACATACAAATATATGTATATAAGAATACATATTCAAAAAATCTACTTCCAAACGTCATAATATTAATTCTAGCTACTCTCTGGTTAACAGTAGGTGCCTACTAGAAACATAATTTAACTTAATCTAAAATATTTAACCCCTTGCCCTTATATTCAACACCGCTGGTTAATTTTACCCGAGGCGCATTGCCAAGTGCCCAGGTGAGAATACCATTCCGGCATACTTGATTTAAATGAACCGCCAAACGCTTTGAACTTCCACTACATATATTGAGAATTTATGTAGGTAGACCGTTGAAACACATTTCGGTACTGGCTTATGAAGGTATATTATGACTAACTTTTTCACACGGCTTCCGGTGGTCTGAGTGGTCAAATTGAAATAACAAACAGTTATATACCATATAGGAAACATTTTAAGCGTCCAAAGTAAAAAAAAACATATATCCTCGAATGGGAATCGAACCAGTGCGCCCACTATCAGACTTCGTTTCAGTACGCTGCAACTGCCTCTAATTTATTTAGTTTAGAATTAAAAGTACACGAGGTTCTTAAAATTAATAAAAAATAACATGTTTTTTACTTGTCTTTTATAATCATTTGTGGCGCGAGACCAGTACTTTTTATTACTATTTAATTATAACAAGATTAAGCTTCGTAAAAGCTTACTTACTTCATGAGGTATTTAAACTTAACTGTTATGGAATTTTAAATATAACAATATGAAAAAGATAATATTACTTTGCTTAATTATATAAATATATCTACGACACATACAGAATACAATACATGTAATGTATGTGTGGACGGCAAAAGAAAAATTTTTTTTTTTAAATTTTAAAACCATTTTCTTTTAAATCGAATCGCGTATAAGCACTCTGTGCCTCTGAACAAGCGGTTATAGGTTTATGTCAAACGAAAGACATTTAATAAACAATTTTCAATTAGATATCTTATCTTATAAGGTAAAATATCCCCTTCTAATGAACATATAAGTAAACATACTTAGCTAGTGAAAACTCGATATACGCATACAAGTCTCCGTGTATCTAGGAAAACCGACATTACCATTCGTTGAAAGTAAAGTGATAGTTATAGCAAAGCAAAAAAAAACTGGAATGCAAAACCGCGTATTTACACGCTTTCGCATAAATTAGAGTAATCGTGTCAATTAATTGCGCTTTATAAAAGATGGGTTTGACCGTAACAAGGCCACGCCGTTATTTAATTAACTTCTGAAGTGTCTGAGAAGGGTATTGTGTGATTTTAACTACCTACCATTTGGTTCAGTCAGGCCAATCTTGGCGCTGGGGCACAAGCGTTCGTAAACGCGGCAGGTTGCAGGTTCTATTCCTAGTCGAGGAAATTAAATATTTAATATTTTGATTTCTTCGCTCTAGTCGTCAGTTCGACTGGGTTTTGGCGAAGGATTTTTATATCTTATTTTGGCTTAAAAAATATGTACCAAATACAAGTCTTTACAATACAGCAAGTCTTTTTGAAATATATTTTTTTATTTATATCATTTCAACATGTTTTAAAAACGCACAAGGATCGGAAAGAAGGACATTGACCTGCTTGTACAATATAATTGGAAAAAAAAAGAAAATCAGCCAAGCGTATCAAAACTTATAGGTTGGTTTTTTACTAGTAAATAGTATACTTATTTAAGATAAATTGTGGTCTCAGTAAAAGAAAATGTATTTTTTTCCAGTTTACTAATTCATCGATCTATGCTTTTTTTTATCTATCGTACAAGTTACGCGCTTTTGCTTCTTGAACAGTTCTCAAGAGGTTCGCTTCATTAAAAAATGTTCATAAATTTAAAAATTATATTCTTCTTGACCTATATATTATAATGTAAAAAAGCAACCTTTAGTTGACCACAGATATTTACGCCACGTGGCCTCCTAAATCCATGTAGAGACTACTAATTATACCTTGCAGTTAAACAAGCTGTTAGAACCACGCAGGCCTGTAATGACTGTCGCTGATGTTAGATTGACGACCGAGGTCGATTTCTTAATGTTTGTACACCCATCTACTTTTGACTAGATTGGATGTTACTTAGACGGATAACGATAGATTTTATAACTATTTCTGTATCTCTAAAGCTATTTTTTGAACTTCACGCTGAATCCCGTATACAGCAGGATAGGCAGAGACAGCGGCAGGTGTTAATACACCTGCGTTCCCCACCCATCACCGAATTTTCGAGAGTGTTGTTACCGTAACGAAGAAATGAAGATATAAAACAATGTATTCCTCCGAAGGAGACATTGCGTTACTACAGCCTCGAATTATGTCCTTAAATACCGCACGCAACAGGAGAAAGTCAGAAGCAACTCTGTTCCCCATTTTAAAATTGTAATCTCAAAAATTTTAAAACAAAATTTATAAAGGTACACTGGAAAATGCTGAAATCTATAAACTTCATCCACACAGTGGTACCGTTCGCACACTACGCCCACTCTGCCCGAAATATACGAGTAAACAGTAAAGTCTATACGAGTATTTTGGATACATGGTCCACGAGTCGGGAGCATCGCTGATGTTACTTGTTATTTATAAGCGAATTTAATCTTACCTATTCTGAAATTATGTGAGATATTTTGAATTTCAAATATAATCAATGTCTGCAGAAAATTATCGAAATAAAAATAGGTAACCATATCTGAGGCCGCCGTGGCTGGCGCAAGGGCCCAGTGCCTACACAGCGTGCGGCTGTAAACACGAGGGGTGGGTTCGATTCCGTTTGGGGTAATTAATTATTTCATAAAAAAATTGGGCAGAGAATTGAGTGTTTTACTATTATGTTCCCTTTTCCTGATCATAATAAATACTAATGAACCAAAAATAATAAGCGCAAATAGTGTGAAGGTAAAATAAGATAGTTCAGTGGGAAAGTGACCTTATCTGTTGGTTACAAATATGTTCGTTCATTATTGCTCATTGGTGATATTTTAAATTATATCTAGAATATATGTATTTTTTTTGTTTTTTTTTTACTATTTAATTTTGTTTTGTATCCATAATTTGAAATTATAATAATTATATTGTACTGATTAAAGTATAAGAATGACATATATGAAACTTCAAGCAAACCCGCCGCCTCACCAATTGTGAAACAAGTAAAGCGAACATTGTTAAAAGATTGACTTGACGAGAGTTGCGAGTAACCCATTTATTTACAGCTACAACTGTGATTTAACGCGATAAGCGATCTCAGTTCGCGGAAAATAGCTATGCCCTGATTATGTTTTGTATCTGCGAAGTGCGAAGGCAGACCGCTAGCGTATTATACTTTCGTTATTGTTTCACGCTCTATCCCGCATAAAACAGGGTAGGCAATGGGAACTTAATTGAGGGATTAGAGAACCATCCGCCGCTTTATTTTCTAGACATATTTAGCGGGGCAACCCGCCTTTTTGATTATTGTTATTTGTATGTGTAATTGTTAAAATGGTTAGGCAGAAGGAACCTAGTGTTAAGGCACTCCGTTCTTCACTTACCGCCCTATTTTAGAAACGCTTTGTTTGCTTACCCGGAGGAAATTAATATAATTCTAAATATTGCCTCCGATTGGGAATCGAATCTACAACCGTTGCGTTTATAATGAGACAGTTCCTTTGTACCACGAAGGCTTTCCATTTTTTATAAATACTAATATCCTATAAAAGTCTATTCCAACATAACTCTTTAATTTCGTAATTATACCCCTTACTTTGATATGTTGACTTGACGTTAATGACATAGATAAACATGTTGAATAAGTAACTTATTAGCTATGTTAGTGCTAGGTGAACTATCCTTATAAGTACAGTTTCCTAAATTATACTGTTTTCTTATAAATATGTAGTTATTGACTAATAGTTTGCTCAAATATTATACTGTTTAGTTTTAAATAAATAGATTACAACCATTCGGATAACTTGAAAGAACTTAGTGAGACTAAAATGTCTTTTTCTTCTTTTCATAATAATTTATAAATTATACGAATTAAAAAAAACAACTTCACGCTTTTTCCCGCATAGGATATCCCGCATTTCCCGCAAGATAAACTAAGGAAACCTAAAGTTAAAACAGTGTGTTCGATTGAATATCGAACCATCGCGTTAAGGCGCTATACCGCTGTGCCATGATGGCCTCTTTACGAATTACGTTTACATAATTTTGAATTACACATTGAAATGTATTAAACATCATTTTTTTTATGGCTGTTTTATAGTGATGAGATGAGATGTTACAACGCTCCCATCTCTACTTTCAATGGTTGTTCTTATAGTTATTAACTTAAATTGGAAAATTTCGTAATAAAGTATACGCTCGAAACTATTTAAATTTTCAATTAAGTATTTCTTATATACGAACGTGACATTAATAGTACGTGCTAATCAATGTTTTGCGAAATTATGAAGGTCTACTCTTGTCACGCAGCTTAGTTCGTTTGTAAATGAAACTTCTATGATGAGAGTAAGAGGGACGCATAAAAAGTGTCTATACTTATTTTGATTTTTTTGGATTAGTATCAAAATAATATACAGATTGAAATGGAAGAAAACAAAGCGAGAATTCCCTTTAGTTTATGCTGCAAATATCAAAAAATACGTGTAATAAAGATATACGAGGCCATGAGTAACGAGGCAGTTATGAATTCGATTCCCACTAGGGGAATATATTATTTTATATTTTTATTTCCTCGCTCTGGTAACGAGGCAAATCCAGGAGGAGAGTTCAGAATTCGGCCGAATTATCCTCGAAACAAAAGGAATAACCACTATCATCTCTCCTTTGTGGAAATTTCGAGAAACCCCTAACATTAGCTTAACAAATCCTGAAAGACGTCATAACGGGTGAAAGTTTGCCAACAAAATGTTTTATGTCGTAAACAAACACATTATCGACCTACAAACTGACATATTTCATGGTGTGAATTGTATAAAAATAACCGCCACCATTTTAACCTGTATTTGACTTTATACTTAATTTGCAAAATGTAACACATTTTATTAAACACTAGTCGTCGCCTGCAGCTTTGTTTGCATTTAGACTTTTCTCGTTTTCGTAGAAATTATATGCTTTATGCTGAACTCAAGTCTTAGGAACTTGATTTTGGCATGTAAGTAGGCTCAAGACCGTCGTAGCACAGTAGCGCAAGCGTTCGAGTCCCATTTGAGGCAATAAAATATATTCATTTCTTTTTCTAATAGTTTTATTTCTTTTTCTTGCTCTGTATTGTTGTAAAGCGTGGTTGCGTTAGCGGGTTGAGTTCCACCACTCATCACGAATTAGGCGGAAAGTGGAAAAAAGTGTGTCTTAATAGGAAATGGAGTATCTTAACACTAAGTCTTCAGGATCTTCTTATGTGTAGCTCAGCTATAGCGTGAAGCTAAAAAAAATTCTAAATATCTGTTGAATGAAATTCAAATGTTAAGACGTATTTAGAATAGCCGGCCCGTTGACTTTTACTAGGCTTATTTATAGAGTTACGAATTTATAAAAGGCATCTACCTGAATGTCTCACATATCTCTGTGTTTCTATTACATCTATGATAGGTAGTAAATGCGGAAATCTAGTGTTAAGACATTGTGTATTTTCGAGACATTGTGTGCTTAGTGTGTGTGTGTAACTCAACGCTGTACTTTGTCTTATTACCAGAGCGAGAAAGTGAAAATAATTCAGTCATCCAAATGGAAATCGAACCTGCATCCGTCGCTTTTCCAGTCAGATGGGCCTAATTTTAAATATAAAATCAACATAATATATTTGTATGAAAATACAAATAAGGTTATTGATTTAACCTCGTTAATTGTTATTGACTTTAACACTTGCGGTGTTGAGATTTGGTATTGTTTCTTTAGTTTTCCTTAAAACGATGTGTCAGACAGTTTAGTAGTAATGACATCCTCACATTGTTTTTCAAAATATGTAATATACCTACGCGATAATATTTATATTATTTATGTATTTTTTTATCTTCTGTTCCTTTCTTAATTTATATTAAAACTAGTGGGCCCGTGCTGAGCTACGTCCGCTTAAAATAGAAATATTAATAAAGAAAATGAAAACTAAAGATTCAGTCAATTCAATAAAACGGTTATATAAACTATCTGTAGCTTTAAATTGACATAACATTTTTATTTATGAAGCGATTGTAATAAAATAAACCTCATATGTTTTCGGAAGCTTGCCAGAATCTAATAGTGAAAACCGCATCTAAATCGGTTAAGTCGATTCTGAGATTAGCGATAACAAACGCACGGACAAACAGACAAAAATTTTAAAAATCATTGTTTTGGATTCTATTACGTTAATAAAGGTTCCCAATAACATTTTTATTAAATATCTTCTAAATACAGACGTACTCTTACGATTTTATTATAAGTATAGATATTGTTTAGAAAGTGAAGAGCAATTAACAAATACATAATTAGTGCTTCCAACTACCATCAAACATGATAATTAATTGAAACAAAAGAAATAAGTCCAGTAAAGCATTAATCAAGGCGGTAACGTATTTATAGGATAGGCGTATGAATGTGGACGGCATCAACTGGGTGCACGGTACTGGGCTATATATACCGCGGCCTAATTGAATCTTGTAATGTGACACTATTTGTATTTGGTAATACAAATGTTACTTACTGATAGAGATGGTGAAGAGAAAATAAGGATAGTAATTGATTGGTATATTTGTATTTCTGTATCCCGCACACAGCAGGGAGGGAGGGAACCTCCTAGTGTTAAGACACTCAGCCCCCCACTTTCTGGCGAATTGTGGAAGCATTGCGTGTTGGGTGGCCGACCTCAATGGCAAATTGCCTCGTTTCCAAAGCGTCCTCGCTCTTATTAAATTTGTTACGAAAATATTAAATATTTTATGAACATATTTAATATTTCATTTTCTTGAATGGGAATCAAACCCGCAACCTCGCGTTACAGTCACGATCCTCCATCCAGTCCTCTTCATCAAGACTGGAACAAAACAACGGAGTGTCTTAACATTAGATTTCCAGTTACCCAGGATTCCTCTGCCTAGCCTGGTTGCCAACGTGGTTTTCTCTATACTTTTACTTGTAAAAGTAAAAGTATAGAGAAAACCACGTTGCACTATACATTTTAACGTTTAAAATTGTTTAGAGTTTTTGTCAAAGAAATTAGAAAGACAGGAATCGATATCATATTAATTGGTGATTCACATGCGATTGTCACTTTATTTAAAATGCTAAAATGTGACGCATTGAAGAATTAATTTTCCTTATGGAGAAAGTTACACGTTTTATATATGTACATACATAGGTAGTCGTTTAAACGCATCCGATGGGTGGTTGCAGGTTCATTTTACACACTAAAATGTTTATTTTTACACACTAAAATTATAAAAATTTTGTCTGTCATTGGCCATTTTGGCCATGCCTACTGGTTATTTGACATATATAAAATTGTATTTAATATAAAAAAAATATTTACAAAGATGCAAGTTGAGCAAAACATCGAAAAAATTGCAATTATCATTTTAAAAAGATAGAGTCGCCCACGGTGCAGTGTGACAACGTCCTATAGCAATCAATGGTTGTCATTTCTATCGAAACTGAATGAATGTATTATACTTGTATTTACCAGAATTTATCAGCTACGTAAGACGAAGTGGTACATTGGATTTTGAATGTTTTAATAATTCGGAATGTAGAGAACGGAGTGTCCTTACATTAATTACCTCTACCAGCTATTATAAAAAATACAAATGAAACGTAAATTATAAATAACAATTCATGGATCATGGACAGGGATCATCGTGAAACTTCTGGCTGTAAATGATGGTTATAAGTTCGATTCTCATTCGGGGAATACATTATTTTAATTTCCTCGCTCGGTAATAACTCGAAGCAGTGTATAGAGTGTTAACACTAGGTTATCTCTAACTATTCCGGCACATATTGAATACAGCGTAAAACTTAAAAGAATATAAGCAATAAAAAGTAAAATCTAACTTTACATTTACTTACAGAGCGATGGCAACAACAATCGAGGCGTCCCAGTCCCTCATCCAGTCAGAGTCTAGAGTCCACTCGTACCAGGAGGTGACGGAGACGCGGCAGGTGAAGAAGAAGACCAAGTCGAGGAGGCACAAGGATGAAGGTTCTATATCTGTGGTATGTTGCTTTTCAATTCATGAGTTGTAGTTTTTTTAGCTGTATTCGTCCCCCGGTTATAGCATGATAGGTAGACAAGAAGGTAGAACTAGATTAGGATAAATAAACTTAGACTCACGGAATGTCTTCATAGGTTCCTTCTGCCTACCCTGATATATTCAGGTTACCACGAAAAAATCGACCATGAAATTACTTATTTTGTCTTAAGTTTCCATTGTCTTCAAAGTAAAATTTATTACCATATTTAGTATTAATCATATTTACAGTTATACGAACATTGACCTGAAATGAATAATATTAACCGAGTTTCAAATAGGTTTTAAATTGATACAGCTGTGCGCACCACAAAAGATTTAAATGGTTTATGTCAATTTGAAAGTGTTTTTTTTTTCACCGTTCTGGTACAGTGATCAGTCGTCTTAGTAACATCGTACGGTAGGTACAGATTCCAATACGTTTTTTATCTATAGTGTGTTGTGTGCATAAGTAGATTTCGACGTTAAAACAGTTGAAAGAGAATGTAAATTTACCTGGAGAGTAATTTTGTCACATTTTTTTGTTGATAAGTGAGTTATTCACTCAAATATTACTTTTAACTTTGCTATATTTGGCACAAATCATAGAGAAGGGAAGAGAGATTAAGACATTGTTTCACACTTTTCCCCCTAAAACACTAAGAGTAGAATTGCAGAGCTCCATCATGCGCTCTGTATTGATACCACAGCGAAGAAATGAAACAATTCATTTTCTCAACTAGGAATCGAACCTCAACCATTACGTTTACGGTAAAACGCTACACCCAAACGGCATCAATATTAGACATAACATGTAAATAGCGTAACTAACCTTTGGTAACAAGCATTGATTATGTATTTAGTTAGGACCATATCGTATATTTACAATGACTGACTGACTGACGCACGCTAAGTTTATTCTAATATCAACTGTACAAATATTGGAGTTACATTTTAAATTATAAGATTGGTTTACAGTTTAGACTTAAGAGTTAAAAATTCTGGGCTGATTCCATCTGTCTTAGCAATTCTAAGATAGCATATAAGACAATAACTTTTTAGCGGCTCACATATAGCAGAGTTGGCAGACAGACCTCGTCTCATTTTCTCTTTCATAAATATGCCTGAACGGGAATCGAATGCACAACATCGTTGCGTCGTCGTGTAAACAGTCCTGTACCACAACGGCCGTTATGTAGATATGTCGCTTGATTAAGGATTAATTACTTCATATAATAGTTAATTAATTTTGATTAAGACTTATCTCATCTACATTATAAAAGTAGCTGAACTCTTATTAGAGCAAAAAGTGATATTATTACCGTTTGGTTATTGTTATTGGTTCAAATATAAGAAAAAAAGGGAAAAAAGGGATCATAAAACGAATATCTGTAGAATTATATTTTAATAATACTTACTATTTTAAATACCGATATTTAATAAATCCTCAACGTCTGGGCAGATTTGAGAGTTTTGTTCATGATTTATATAAAAAAACATTATTTTCTTTGATAGCCACACCTTTATTTAACATTCGATCGATACAAACACGTTAATTTACATGCATTTAACATAAACAAAACCTTAATTGCCATTTCTGAGTTCCTACAAAGCTATTAGGTAAGCTAAAAAACGAAATCAAAAGAAAGTGAAAGTTAAAATAATAGTGACTCTCGTGACTCAGTGGCACAGTGTGGATTGTAAACGCTACGGTTGTAGTTTCAATTCCCACTTGAGGTAATGAATCATATATTTTCATTTCCTCGCTCTGGTAACAAGATAAAGTGCGGTGTTGAGTTCCTCTACTCAACACGCAATGTCTCAAACATTTAGCGGAAAGTGGGGTACGGAGTAACTTAACATTTTGGTACCCTCTGGCTACCCTGCTACATGCGTGATGCAGCCTCAAGTTAAAAAAAAAGGTGAAAGTAAAAATAAATAATCATATTTGCTATCGGCGGTGTATTTCGCAAGGCACCATCACGACGAGGTGGCCGAGAGGTTAAGGCGTTGGACTGCTAATCCAATGTGCTCTGCACGCGTGGGTTCGAATCCCATCCTCGTCGATGTGTCATTTTTGTATTTATTTAATTTATATATTTTTTTTATTTCGTTGTGATGATTATCTTATAAATTTAGTTATGTTTTAAATAACTCGTACTAATTCAGAGTTTTAAGTAAAAAATCTGTTTTTATATTTTTATTACAAATGAAATAGAAGTTATATTCTGTTTGGCTGTTCATCTGTAGAGCAAAACATTTGTAGGATTTCAAGCAGATTCTACTCAGTTCTGAGTGTGACTGCCGTTCGAACTTTTGATAGCTTAATATTCATTCGACAAAGATTTTAAATAGAATAATTTCTTTTAATTGGGCCTCATGTGCATGTCTATGTAATGAATGCAAAATAGATAAATTACATTTCTATATCCATAATAATCCAAATAATTTCTAGTAAGTGTGCTTTAGCTTCCTTAAAGAAAATTAAAAAAACATCATCGACTTATCGTAACTATTAATATACTGGTAAGCTATTTTCCTTTTACAGTCCAAAAGTTCGGAAAAGTTGTACAAAAAAATGAAAGCTGACAATGAAAACCCAACGTGCGCCAAGTGTTCCCGCCCAGTGTACGCCATGGAACGCGTCAAGGCGGAGAAGAGAGCGTGGCACAAGGAGTGCTTTAGATGTGTGCAGTGTAACAAGCAGCTGACGTAAGTATTTTTTATTTGTTTTGTCATTTTGTGGAAGAAAACAGGAGAATTGCGAGAAAAAATTTTACATCAATATTATTTTAAAATTATTATTCTTAATGTAATGTTCAATTTTGATTCTAAAGTATTTTGAAATATTCTTGCAACACTAAAAATGAAACGAATGAATGAACAGATAAACGTGGGTATTATAGAATAACATTTTAAAAAAGAAGCACGCTATGTGCTCTTTGTAGGATATACGGAATCAGTTTAGCTTTAGTCCAGAAATACACAGGAAGGCAGACCTCGTTTGATCTGAGAGAAGCCACACAGTATCGATGATATTGGAGGAGGTATCGAGGAATGAGGCGTGTAAATGGACAAGGCGAAAGATGTATGCAGAAACCGTTACGTTTCTCGTTCCGTTCTCTGGCTACCCTGCTATGGATATAGTGTGAAACTAAAAATACAAAATTATTTGTTCCAGAGTGGAAACATATCAAAGCGATCATACTACGTTATATTGTAAGCCGCATTTCAAGCAGCTATTCGAACCGAAGCCCGTCGACGACGATGACGAAGTTGATGGTATATTTTAATATTTTTCATTGTTGTAATATAAAAAACAGTAATAATTTATCTATTCACACGTATATAATTAACCATACCTATATTATAAATTCGAAAGTAACTCTGTCTTTTACGCAATCAGGGCCAAACCGCTAATTTAATTGTGATAAAATACTCATATAGAGATACTTGAGGGTCTCGGGATGAACATAGGATACTTTTTTTCTCATATTTGTAATATTTTCGATATATACCAATATATTAAAATACTTATTAATTTGACATGAAATTTATTCCACCATGTTAATCACAACCGTCGCTATGCGACCGTTGCTAAGCAACGAATTGCAAAGTTTGTTGTTAGAAAATGTCACTCAAAAGAGTTTGCTTAACGCATCTCTCTATTGAAGGCTGAGAATAAATTCATAAATATATTTAATAAATATTCGTTTAGTTCAAGCGGGCGTAGCCGCGTTCGGGTCCACTAGTATTTCAATAAGTTACAAAATTATGTTATGTTAATACTATGGTATAAAACCATTACTTATTATTTTCTATATGCTTGTATGGGAAAGTGCAAGCGATAAAAAGAAATAAGTTAGACTTTAGACGATATAAAACTAGTTTTTATATACCTGCACTACACATTATCTTTGTTAGTTGGAGCGAGTTAAGGAAGAATCCATGAATTCAAATAAGGATTTTTAAATTGTAAATTCTTGATAAGAAAATCACAAATTTGTCCTCATAACTGTATGAACAAAACATAATTATATTAATTTTCTTACAGCTGCACCCAAAAAGCATCAGATGATCATTTGCGAGAGCCAGCCGGTTGAACTACCACCAGATGTCGTTAGAGGTAAATTTGATGTTTTTTTTTATATTATATTTTTAATTTTTTTCCTATTTTTAAGTATTTTTTGTTTTAAGACTTAAACTTACTAGTTTTTACTATAGTAAATTTTGAATAGGACATTTTTTTTTTTATTTTAATAAATATTCTTGGCAATAATATGGTAATAATCTACAGTGCCTTCGAAACTAATTAAATGAATTGTGTGCTGAAATCGCACTCAGTTGAAATTCAACAATGTTGATATTTCTTCAAATATTTAAAAAAATTACGATATTTAATTCCACCATCTTTCTTTTCGTCTACGACTAATTTTGCAAACGATATGTAAAGATAACAAAAAATGGATTTACTATATAAATATTAATAAAGATCACTAGGTTCCCTCTGCTTACCCTGCTGCGAGCGGGATAGAGCGTGAAGCTGTTTTTTTTTATATTAATTAAGAATATAACTTTTACAGCATCCGATAAACCAGATCTAGGTCTCGAAGAGTTAGCCTCTCTAGACGTCAAGTCTAGGTTCGAAGTGTTCGAGCGCAAGGCTAAAGGGGAAGATGAACCTGTTACCCTCGAACCCAGAGTGCCTAGGGAGAAAAGTACTGCGCTATTATCGAAGTTGGCCAAGTAAATATAATAATATTTTTGACATTTTTAGTGTTATTCCACACTCAGGGTAGAAAAATACTTATTTAGAAAACATATAAAAATTTGAACGTAGCGAGATCTGAACCGGCACCTCTTGGAAACCGTCCAAGCTATTAAGCACTAAGCCATTCGTTCTCATCAAGCTACGTCGAAATCCTTATACAATTGTTACAACTAACATAAAAAAGTTGTATATCACAAGCGAAACCATGACGCTTCGACGCGTTTTAGTGCGATTTTTTAACTTATAAAATTACATTATTTTTTTTTAATACTAAATATTTATTATCAACAGAAATATACATTGTGATTATCATACATTTCTCACCATTAGAGAACAGTTTTTCAAAATAAAAAAACGGAAAAAATCGAAAGCATATAAAATAAGCAAATTAATAACATTTTGGCCCAAATCCAACATATAAAATG
Source organism: Heliconius melpomene melpomene (assembly GCA_000313835.2). Taxonomy (NCBI): domain Eukaryota; kingdom Metazoa; phylum Arthropoda; class Insecta; order Lepidoptera; family Nymphalidae; genus Heliconius; species Heliconius melpomene. The sequence continues at coordinate 60,577 of HE669653.1, forward strand.
TCATAAACTTTATAAATTACTATAATATACATACTTGTAGTGGTAACAAAGTGTTTCGTCTAATGTTTTGCGTCATCAACTATTTTTAAATGCACATGTGGATAGAAGTGTGTGGTTTTTTTCACGTTTTCAAAGTTAATTATACATTGCTATGTTTAGGATTCAAATTCATTTAGATTTTTTTATGTTTAAAATACATGCTTCTCAAGAACCGCTGAATTCTCGAGACATTGCGTGCTAAGTTAAACCTTTTCTTATATTTCATTAGATATACATTTGAAATTAATAGATGTGTGGGCTCGTTTGTATTTTTTATGGTAATAAATGCATTTTATTTTCTATGAAATAATTGGACTCTATCTAAGCTTGGACTCTATCTGGTATTACGAAAATTAAACGTAGTGATAAAAAATAAAAAAAAAAAACTTTTTTTTAAAAAACGGCAATGTATCGATCATAATAACGTAGCATCGAATAAAAATTGAGAAGAGCATTTCCTTTGATAACTACACGCTTGATTTTTAACCTTGTGTTAGTCCATTTTAAACTCTATTCCCATAATATTAAGATTGTAGTCATTTTAACTAAAATAGTTAAAGATGTCCGCTTAAAAAAGAAAGCTATCAGTCTTTTACAAGCCGGCCAGTGTTTCAGTGTGGAACATTTGTGTTACTTTATACAGTGAAAGTGTATAAAAATGTATTTAATATTCCATTATATTAAAGAAAATATAATAATAATTTATTGAATTTGTATGGATTTTCAAATATTGTATTAGAATACATTTAAAATTATGTGTGTAATATGATCTTTGAGGTTTGCGTTTCTGACCAGGCATGTTACGGAAGTGACATTTCGGATCTTTTATGCGGATGTAGATATAACAAGAATATTTTGAGGACAGTCACGCAAAGGACACAAGCGTGTGAATTTATACGCGGCAGATTGTGGGTTCGATTCCTATTCCAGGAAATGAAATATTTAATTTTTCATTTCTTCGCTCTGGGTTAAACTTCGCCACTCAATACGCAATGCATCCAGAAATCAATCGGCGGAAAGTGGGGGGCGGAGTGTCCTAACACTAGGCTGCATCTGCCTACTCTGCTCCATGCAGGATACAGCGTGAAGCTGTAAAAAGGACTATCGTTTTCGATTATGAAATTATTTTTTTAAACAATCTGTTATTGATAGTTTGTGATATTTTACCTCAAAACAAATGCATCTACGAATATGAATCATATTGACATTTTTAAATTAAAAAAAGACTATAATGTGTCATTAGGTTCAAGGCGAAGGGCATGGATATCGGCGTATCGGACGAATATTTGAACGGAGTACCCGTAGAGCACAGCTCCAGCGAACAAGAAGAAGAAGAAGGTAAGAAAATGCCAAACTATTGAATATAGTGAGAGAATTGGGATATGTCTAACTCTATATAATGAGTGTGGGTTTGAATTAGAATCGAATTTAGATGTAATTGAAATCTTAGTGATTATCAGGTAAATTTTTCAATAGTATATCTTATTTAATGATGTAATATACAGATAGACAAGCGGTAATAACAATAACACTGCACAACGTTTTTAAACGACATAAATAATATTCTTGCAGTATATAAAAAAAAAATCTTTTTCTATTTTTGAACTAAAAACATAATAAGAATTTTTCTAAAATCCGACCCACTGACTTCCGTATCGTCCATCCAGATGAGGATTCAGTACTAAAATCATCGTACATGCACAACTCAACCCGCGAGCAGACCTCCCTCTGCGACATGAACGAGCTGGTGGGGCGCTTCGAGAACGCGCGCTCCAACGCGGACAGACATAGCCAGAGGAAACTGGAGATACAGAATATAAGGAGTCGATTGTTTTTGGTGGGTAAAATATAATAATATAATTTTATCTACAATTTTGTATTGTAATTCTTAACTTGAGTTCTTTTTTGTTCAGGGGAAACAAGCCAAAATCAAAGAAATGTATGAGCAGTCAGTCATGCAATGCGAACAGGGTAAGTTTTTTAATTCTGTTGATTAAAAGTCGAATCAAAGCTTTCTTTTCTTTCCTCCTGGCATTAATCCCGGCTATTGCCAGGGTCTGCTCTCCTACTCAACCTACTCCACTTTGCACGGTCTTTTGCGTCCTCGGTGGTTAGACCATTGGCTCTCATGTCCTGCATCACGACATCCAGCCAGCGCTTCCTTGGGCGTCCAGGAGGTCTGACTCCAGGGACTGATATAGCAAGGCACTTGCATCCGACATAGTTCTTAGGCCGGCGCGTAACGTGGCCAAACCATCTCAGACGACGCTCTTGGAGCTTATCCGCTACGTCACGGACTCCAAGACTACCTCGAATGAATGTGTTGCGTATGCGGTCAGACCGCGTCACGCCGCACATCCACCTCAGCATCTTCATTTCCGTGACGTGAAGCTCCTGAGTGTGCCGGGATAGTGCCGGCCAACATTCGCTGCCGTATAAAAGAACCGGTCGGATGATGCTCTTGTATATCAGCCCCTTGAGCTTGGGCGGTATTCTGCGGTCGCAGACCACACCAGTGACCTCCCGCCATTTGGCCCAGGCAGCGCTTATCCGCCCTTGGACATCGTGATCGATGACCTCCAGACTCGTGCATAACGGATCCAAGGTACCTGAACTTCTCCGACTTAACGGCTGGCTCAGGACCTATAAGGATGGTGCTCGAGTCCCGGCTCCCGCAGGCCATGTACTCTGTCTTCGACACATTTAGTTTAAGACCGCCGTTCTCAAGCGTTCCCTTCCAGAGGTTCACTTTACGCTCCAGCGTCAGTCGGTTCTCGGCAATGAGTGCTATGTCGTCGGCATACATCATCAGCCATGGTAGGCTGGTCCTGGATGTGAGCCGAGACAGTATCGAGCACTACATTGAATAAGAACGGACTAAGAGCCGAGCCCTGGTGAACCCCCACTGT
>HE669653.1:64527-87733 GCA_000313835.2 Heliconius melpomene melpomene
AGACCACACCACGTGACCTCCCGCCACTTTGGCCCAGGCAGCGCTTATCCGGCCATGGACATCGTGGTCGATGCCTCCAGACTCGTGCATAACGGATCCAAGGTACCTGAACTTCTCCGACTTAACGGCTGGCTCAGGACCTATAAGGATGGTGCTCGAGTCCCGGCTCCCGCAGGCCATGTACTCTGTCTTCGACACATTTAGTTTAAGACCGCCGTTCTCAAGCGTACCCTTCCAGAGGTTCACTTTACGCTCCAGCGTCAGTCGGTTCTCGGCAATGAGTGCTATGTCATCGGCATACATCATCAGCCATGGAGGCTGGTCCTGGATGTGAGCCGAGACAGTATCGAGCACTACATTGAATAAGAACGGACTAAGAGCTGAGCCCTGGTGAACCCCCACTGTAATCGGGAAGGGTCTAGTGTCGCCAACAGCAGTCCTAACCATAGAAGCGGAATCGTGGTACATGTCTCTGATAATCTCAATATAGGACTCAGGGATCCCTTTGGATCGCAATGCCCACCAGATACACTGACGAGGCACACAGTCAAAGGCCTTCTGCAGGTCTAAAAAGGCCACATGCAGAGCTCTCCTTTTTTCCCTGTATGCCTCCATCAAAGTTCTGAGGGCGAAAATGGCGTCCATGGTGCCCGATCCTGGCTGAAATCCATATTGAGACTCAGAGATAGTACACTCTCGGCGGAGCCTGAGGTCGATCATGCGCTCGAAGAGCTTCATGGTATGACTCATAAGCTTAATGCCCCTATAACTACCACAATCTTGAACACTGCCCCTTCCCTTGTAAATAGGGGTAATAAAGCTAAGCCGCCACTGATGCGGCATCTTACCAGTGTTCAAGATGTGGTTAAAAAGGTCAGTAAGCATGAGCACACCAAGAGAGCCCAACGATTTCCACGCTTCGATCGGAATGTCGTCAGGTCCCACCGCTTTTCCGTTCTTCATGCGTCGAAGGCAATTACGTGTTTCGTCAAGGGTTATTGGGGCAATAAGTCCGAGGTTAGGCAGTGGGTCGTGATGAAGACTGCATGGGTGCTGAGTATTTAGCAACTCCTGGAAGTAGCTTCTCCACCTCTCCTTCACAGAGGCATGACTACAGAGCAGCGTGCCCTGGGAATCTTTGACGCAAAGACATTTTGCGATATCTTGCGTCACTTTATCCCGGGAACGTGCCAGTTTGTAAATGAGCTTCTGCCCCTCCACAGTTTCAAGTTTATCATACAATGGTGACAAACTTTCACTGCGGGCTCTGGCTACAGCTCCTTTACAGGCACGTTTAGCTACTGTGTACTCCAGTCTGTCTTCAGGAGAGTTGGATTCCTGCCACTTCTTAAAGGCAGCCTTCTTTTCACGAGTCACCTCCTGCACCTCGTCATTCCACCACCATGTCTCCCTGTCGATGACACGTCCTCCCCTAGAAAGGCCAAGAACTCGCCTGCCCGCCGCAATGATTGCCGACTGAGCCCGATCCCAAGCATCCTGAGCAGTCTCGGTGTTAGTCGAAAGATCGTGACTTTTCACCTCTGCCAGGAAGTCGGTCTGCATCGGTCCATTCAGCAACCACCACTTGATCCGAGGCCTACGTTTCTCGGCTACTTTCTTCTTCGGAGTGACGTTAAAGTCCATGACAAGAAGACGATGTTGGGCCGTTAGGCTTTCGCCTGGAATGACCTTACAGTTAGTTACCCTGCCCATATGACACCGTCTGGTCAACAAGTAGTCTATTTGAGTTGAGTGGGACCCGCTCTTATACGTGATAAGGTGCTGAGAATTCTTTTGGAAGAACGTGTTCACGACGGCCAGATCAGACGCAATACAGGTTCTCAGAATCTTTTCTCCCTCTGCATTGCGAAGACCGTGCCCAAAACCCCCGTGAACACGTTCATACGTTCAGCCTTACCGACGTGCCCGTTCAAGTCCCCCCCAACTAAGACCACTTCGGTAGACGGCACAGCAAGTAGCACCCCTTCATACTGCTCCCAGAATGTCTCCTTTTCGGCCGCGCTACATCCCGCCTGGGGAGCATAGGCACTGATTAAGTTTGTGGTAACGCCCTCAATCAGTACCCTCACTCGCATCAAGCGGTCGGAGCGACGGTCAACTTCAAGGAGCCCATTCTGAAGCTCTTCAGAAAGCACTACCGCTACACCGTTTCTACCCGAAGGTGACCCAGTGTAAATAAGCCGGTAACCCTGTCCGATGTTACGGGACTTATTGCCCTTCCAGCGAGTTTCCTGGAGGAAAGCACACTGGACCCGACGTCTCATGAGTACATCTGCGAGTTCCCTGCATCGTCCGGTTAGAGAGCCAATATTCCACGTTGCAAAGCGGAGTTTCCGTCTGGGTACTAGCGTCTTTAGCCGTGCCCGTACATGACACGGTAGCCCTTGCCCACTTGTCGCAGGTGTAGGGCGATGTGCCTGCGCGTCGTTTTGCGGCGACGCCCTAGCCGTACCCAGTCTGTCCTTGTTTCTTTTCATTTTGTGGCGGTTTGTGGTTTTTGTGGAGCGACTGCCGTCTGACCTCCAAAACCCCTATGTGGGGGAAAAACCGAAGGGGGAGGGAAATAGAAAGGTATTATCGGTAAAGGAAGGAGGGAGCTAAGGAAAGGGGGAGGGGAGGGGAAGGGAGGACGCCATTCTTACGGACTGGATGAGGATATAAGAGTGGCGGCTCGAGGATCCGGCCGATCCGATCCGGACTTCCGATCCGGAAGTCCGTAAAAGTCGAATCAAAGCGAGGAAATGAAAATATCAAATAATTTATTCCCTGTTTGGTCATCAAATCTACAACCACTTTTTCATTCAAACATTTGTGCCACTATGCCACGACGGTTCTTAATTTCTAACTACTTAATTATTTCTAGGTGTAACATCAGCAGACAAAATAGCTAAGGAACTAGAGTTAGATTCGGAGAAATCCCGCGCCATCAAACAACGCTTCGAAAATGGGGAGATATTCAACGACGAGAACCAACCGCCGAAGAACAGGGAGCTGGACGACCCAACGCTTTTCAATGAAGGTTTATAATATGAAATAATTAAGTATATTGTTACAGGCAAATTGATAAAGTTTATATAATTATTATAATTGTTCGGAGATAATGAAAATTGACTTATTTTCTTCCATGTTTCTAATAATATTCTTCTTTCGTTTTTTTAAAGAGTAAAACAAAACATATATTCTCCTATGAAAGTACACTTTAAGTATTTTTTAAAAATATTGAAAGAATCTCTTCATATGTTCTTTTTTAAACTTTTACAAAACATAAAATCATCATAATATTTTTTAATAGGAAATCTGTTAATTCCACAGGTATAGCCAAAAAGTCTAGATCAATCTTTCTAGAACTAGACGCGAACGCCAAGCATATGGCGCCATTGTCCCCGCCCGCGCAGGAGCCTCCTAAACGAAAGGAAATTGTAAGTTTTTTTATTAATTAAAAGACTATACCAGTAGTGGGTTTGATTCTCATATGTATTTCTTTTTTTAGGTTCGTTTGTATTTGTGCTAAACATTGAATAGAAATTAAATTAAATTTTCGGCTTCAACGGCTTAATCAAAATTCTTAAACGACGCATTTTAGTTTTGCTTTTTTTTTACTGGGATCCTAGTGTTAAGACACTCCGTTCTTCACTTTCCGCCGAATTCTGGAGTCATTACGAGTTAAGTGGCGGAACTCAACGCCGCGCTTTACCTTTTACCGACCAGTAAATATTTAATTTCCTCGAGTGGGACGAACCCACAACATGTCGCGTTTACAGTCGCACTTCCTGCGTTACAACAAGTCTCATAAAGAATATTTCTCATACAAAAAAAAATTTGAAAAAGATAAATTTTAGACTTAACGGAATTTTCGAACTGTACATTCACATAATTGTATTACCTTTCTTTTATATTCTTGTTTTTGTTAATGCTGCTACCTAAACAAAGAAATCTTTTTTTTTATTGTATTCATACTTCTCATATTTTGAGATTGTGTGAAAACTTACTTCATTATCTCATTTAATTAATTATTCTAAAATAATTGTATGTTAGGTATAAATCCTTAATTACTTTATCTAAGTTGACCAAAATAACACTTCAACGATTTTTTTATTTTTAATAATACTTTTTTAATTTTTATGTCCCCGCCAGGGTGACTAGAAAGATGAAGAAATAATAAGCATGTAACTATTTTGTGATTATAGAAAACAATCATTTTTCCAGCCATTCGTTCCAAAAGACGTCGTCCGTGCTGCCGACAAGTTAGAAGATGTAAAGATAGAGACAGCAGATATCTCCGATCGTTTCAAATTCTTCGAGACATACAAGCCTGAGACCAAAAGGAAGGAATTCCGTATGACACCACCTAGACAACCGCAGGTTTGGTTTTATTTTTTTGAAGTCTTCTAATTATTTCAAGTCTCCTAAGGGTTTATAATATTATATTTATATTTATAAATTTATATTAATGTTCGATATTGAGGGAAAGTTATTTAGGTTATTTCCTATCATATAACGATAACTTTTCAAGGAAAAGTTAGTGTACTTTTTAAAGTTTGTTTTTACAATAATTTTTTGTACTTTACGCAGACTAAAAACTTATAGAGTTCAGAGTCTACATTTAAGTATTTCCAGAAATAAATTATATATCATATAACAAATATTCCACACAGAGGGCCAAGTCTCCGTCCCCCGAACTATACCATGAGCCGTCTGTGGCGCGTGAGGGAGCGGGCGAGGCCGCCGACGCGGGCCTCGCCGCTTCGCGCCACACCGCCTCGCGCATGATCAACGTGTTCCGCCAGATGGAGGAAAGCCGGAGAGATGAGCCACAGGGTAGGGATTACCTCTGATACTTTTATTTTTAGGATTCCATACCCATCTATCCAACTTTCAAGATATTACATGAGAGTCGAGGAATTTTACACTATGCTGTCTTGCTACCGAAGCGAGAAAGAGGATATTTTTTTTCCCAAGTAAATATCGACCTTACAACCATCGTGTTCACAGTCAGACAGCCTTTCGATAACTTCGATTATATTTTAGTTCAAATAAAACTAATAGAAAGTAATCCAATGACAAGTAATAATACAAATATTCTATTTGCGTTTTAGGTCCAAAACCATTAAAAAGGTTCACTCCGCCGCCCGCAGATGAAATAAGACAGTATTCATCATCAGAATACAGCGACACGGAGAGTGAGGAGTACGAGGAGAGAGAGTCATTACTCGAAAGGGATGAGGCGTTGAAACAGGTGCGGATTCGATTCTATAGTGATAAATGCCTATTAAATATAACATTGAAATATGAAAAATTTAATTTGAAGATGTTATACAATATAACCTTTTTTTAGCTTTCCGCTGTATCCCGCACATAGCAGGATAGGCAGAGCGAACCTGGTGTTAAGACCCTTCGATCCCCACTTTTCACTGAATTCAAGAAGCATTGCGTGTTCAGTGGCGTTACCAGAGCCGAGAAAGTGAAAATATTAAATATTTCATTTGTATATTTAATAACAGGCACAACAACTAGCCCGTACAAAGTCTTTCCGCGATCGCTTCGAGAACTGGTCGGAGGGGGAGAAGGGAAATGACCGACACTCCACGCTGATAGAGACCAGGGAGTTTAGAGACACTAAAGAAGAAGATGGAGAGTCACAACTGGAGACTGCTAAAAGGTGATAATAGATTTTTTTTATTGATTTTTTAAAAAAAAAAATACAGTACGGTCGACGAGTCCGACGAGACGAGAAGTTCTGAATTTTTCCGCATTGTTCACTCGGTAGGAAAATAATCAAAAGTGAGAAAATCTTAAAATCAAATCTGCAGCTAACTTAGAGCGGCCACGACTCGTCGACCATACCTGTATGTTTTTACAGAAATAACATTTATAAAAATGCCCATTCATAGTCACGAACAGCATACGAAAATATTTTTTCTCTAATAATAAGTATAAGATTTTATTTGATATAAAATATAAGTATTTTTTTTTATTTTTAAAGAATTATTCAATTACCTTCTAATTTTCCAACAACATAAATAAGTTGCTAATAAAAAATATTATAAAAATATTCGATCGAATTTTTATGTTTTCCAGAAATATTTTACTTTTCTTAGTGTGGAATACACTCTATAATACCTTGACGGTCAGTAGTATTTGCTAAATAAAAAATAACATGTAATAATTGAATGTTTCTCATATAATTTTAGTTTACGCGAGAAATTCGAGAACATGAAAGTGCAAACGACGACCGTCACAAAGACGTTCGCGGCTAAAGTAAATAGATTCGTGGTGAGTATGACGTATTTATAACAGGGAAAGCGAGCTCCGCCAACACTCAATGTCTCGAGGAGTTGGAGGAGTTGGGTGCGTGGGGGACGCCTGCCTACCATGCTATACAGCTTGAAGTTTTAAAAAAAAACATTTAGGATGTCGTGCCATAGTGGGGCAAAGCCTGACCGTAAAGGCCATTTATTTATCTGTTAAAATAATTATTATTTAAATTATCTGTATAACTGCTTTGACGAATTTAAGACTGGCTTAATGTCTGGAAATACGATCGGAGAATGGAGTGTTTTAATACAAAAAAAAACTCTACCTACCCTATCATATGCGTTAGGTCATTGAGGAAAGGAAAAGAACCTACAAACCATTTTAGTAAATCACATTATTATTTAGATATCTCGATTTCCGAAATATAGTACGGTGTTGTGTTGCGTCAACCACTACGCATACGCATATATGTACTGTGTAATTTGAGAACAGTACATATATGCAAATATACATCATAATTAAGTTTTATTTTTTTTATTTACTTTATTAACATAATATTTTAAATTTCCAGTGACCATCTATTGGTAGGTCGTGACCGCCTCAAAATTACCAAAGGATTATTTAAACGTCATTCATTAAGAAACACTTGCCACTAGAATTTTTGAAAAAAAAAACAACTTTTGACTATATTTATTAAATATACTCATTTATGTCTTCATTAGTTATAACACTAATATTAGTTTTAGTTGGTTTTTCTTTCATTCATATGAATCTCATTGTAATCTCATATATTAGCGGATGATTCATAACTATGATTCATTTAACCTTGATTTGTATAAGATCTAGTCTAAAATTTAGAAATTTCTATTCAATATTAGATTTTAAAACATTTTTTATAAACAATAATTTTAAAGCGGACTGAAACTGCATTTTGATTCTGGTGCTTTATAAAAGTGCAATTTACATGTACTTTTTCATATATTTACATAAATATATAAAAGTTACATAGTACTTAGAAAAAAAAATGTTTGAAGATATAATTTTTTTTATTTCTATTGTATAATCTTGCCTTTTAACCCTTTTAACCATGACAATATTTATAGGAACTAATAGGTTCCTCGGTGCTACATTTTTTATGAAAGCTCAAATTATAATGTTAATTCAATTTTCCTTCATTTTCATTTGTATATAGATTTTAAACTTTAAATTCATTAAAGTTTTAAATTTATATATAAATTTTAGTACATTTATTTTTAATTCATTTAACAAACGGAAGTATTGTTTTATTTTATATAAATGAGTATTTTTTTTGTTTTAATTTGTATAATGCTCTCATTTTATGGCTATTTACCAGTTGAATAATAAAATTGTTTGAAATTTGACTATATTATAACAAGTGCCATTATTGAGCGTTTCAAAAAAAAAAATTGAAGTATTTTTATATGTTAAAGTATTTAAATTATTTTAAGATTGTTTAAAGTTGAAAACACTGTAGAGTGGTATAGCCTGCATTAAATAAATATTTTTTAATTTTTATAATTTTTGATTTAAATTAATCACATTCAACTACATATATTTATTTATATTGTCTCTCTATCCCAAACATCACCATTACTTTAGTAATTCTCGAGATTTTTTTTTTCTCTATCATCAATTATTAACGAGTAATTATAGTTTTTCTTATATTAAACTTAACAGTCTTCATTGTTTTATTTGTTTATAATAATATACTTATAGTTCTTTATTCATAGAATTAATAGCTTCTTATTTTGTTAGTTATGCCACTTCTACACGATTCAACAAAAAAAGTAAAAATAAAATTATAAATAATATTACAATTTAATAAATAAATGTTATACAACAATGTCTATATAATTGCATGTTTATTATATTATAATCGAATATTGTATCGACTGAGACTTTCTTTTGTTTGTAGTTTGTACTTAAACTCTCGGTGTTTGTAATTACACCAACTGATATATTTGTAAGAAATAATAAATATTAATATTGATATAGATTGTTTTCTTTAATATATTCTTACTTATTATAAGAGGTAATGGTTCTTAATTCTAGACGCGAAGAAACGATAGTTGTTTTGCCTAATTCTTGAGGATGAGGTGTCGAGGAACGAGGGTTCATGCGATTCATGGGTATTGTGCCTACTGTATGCTACAGTGAATAAATAATTTATTACTTTTTTAACTTAGGCATAAAGATTCAAAAATATAGGACCTTTGTAGTGTGTAGAGTTTATGAAAAATAATTATTTAGGAGAATAAAAAATTGGGAGAAACCGCGAAGAGTTTTTCGTGGACGGCACGATCTATAAATAAAAACACGAGAGAAATAAACTAGTAAAAACATTGAAATTTGGAAGTATTTTTATGTTACTTTTTTATTACAAAGCATATATAAATATAAATTGTCGAGATGCTTTGTTCTTAAAACAATAATTACAATTTATTAAAATATTTTTTTTCCCATAATATTATTATTATTTATGAGTTTAGTTTAGGACGTCAAATAATTATTATACAATTTCATTTAATTAATATTACTATTTACTAGTTTTTTTTAAATCATCTAAAGTAACCGTTGGAGAATTATTTAATCGATTAACATCCCTATTTCTCGTATTCGTATTCGTTTGCCTCGACAACAGAGCGAAGAAATGGAAATTTAAACGTAAATAAATATTTCACTTCCTCGAGTGGGGATCGAACCCACAACCGTCGCGTTACAGCTACGCCCTTGTGCCGCTTCGCCACGACGGCTACAATTATTATTCTTTACCAAATATTATTCCTATACTTGTATTTAGTTATTAGTTTCACTAACACATTATTACACACCGAAATTATTAATTCCATTTCCAATGTCACCAGAATTCGGCGGAAAGTGGGGAGCGAAGTGTCCTAACACCAGCCGTCACGACTGGCCTCTGAAATCGATGAAATTAAATTAAATTTTAATTATTATTGTCATTTTCAACTTTAAAAATAACAGGACAAAACGGTTGACTAACCAGTTAATAAAAGACAAAACTCTATCATAATCTATTTATTATTTTCAAAAAAAACTATAGGAAACGTGAAACAATAAATTAACTCCTAACTTAAATGTCAATCACAACTTGAGACGGGCTGAAGCTTTATTTCCATTAATATTGGGACAAAGAACATGTTTATTAGTGAAAAAAAAAACTGAACTAAGGAATTATTAATAAGGTGCATTAGGGTAATTCCAAACAGCGGGTATTTCTAATAATTAACTTAATGTACCAACGCACCAGTATTTTCTAGATACTTAAGGGTCTATCTACTTGATGAATGTTAAAAAAGCACGAAACACTGCTGCAGTTTGCAAGTAAAGAAAGGTAATTATTCTAAATATCCGCTATCCAGAATAACCCAATGCATCCTACATTAAAAAATAAGAGATTTGTTTGTGCATATCTGGGTTTCCATACATAATCTTACTTTGGACATATTAATATTATCACTTAAAATTTTGATTTCTTTAAAAAATTGTAAATATATGTTTATTTAATTTTTAAATCACACCAATGTTGAGACGTCGTATTAATTGGTGTTAAATTTCTTTTAAGTTAACCTCTCAATATAAAAAGCTGAAGAGCGGAAGCTTCAAATGTCTTGTAAAAGGCCGTTCAAAGTATTAATTAACGCAATTTTAGAGCATTTTTTCTCTTTTACTTGTGCTATTCTCCTCAGTACAGGTTGACGAGACGTAGATGTCGCAGATTTGATTTTAGGATTTTTCTTGGAATTATTTTCTTTTCATTATTAACTTCTCCCTTGAACAATGTAATACTGCAGCTACGATGCGTCGACCGAACTGTTATATCATTTTATTTTTAAGAAACCAAAATGGTACGTTTTTATATTTCCTAGCTTATTTAAATAGAAAAACAATGTTGCCAAAAAACAACCTTTTGTTGCTCCCTTTCCAATAATTGCGTTACGTAATACTTGAATACCCCTTAAATCAAAATTTCATATGTAAATTACATATATTTTTTTACAAAATAATATTCTCTACTGAGCAACCACAGTGTGAGCTAAAAAGTCAACTTATTTTGGAAAAAAAGCATATAAATTTGTTACAAATTCGTTCGATTGCCAATTTTATCACAATACAAAAATAATTTTGTTTAAAAAAAATAAGATTTTTTTCAATAATGGCAAGTAGAGTGGAAATAATATTATGAGAAACTTTATAAAACATTTGAAAAATGTTGTCTTTTACGAATCCGTATGTGGGGGCTAAACATTTTGATAAACTAATAAAATATGATTTTCACTGGTTTTTTAAGTAAATTCATTAAAATCGCTATTGAAAATAAATAGTTTAGAAATTATTACTAACCTTACCTGCGCTTATTCAACATATAAAAGAGAGAGTTTTTCCGACCTCAAATAATATTGCATGTCAGAGACGCAGGGGCACAAAGTGCCACTGTAAACCGACTGGTTGTGGGTTCGATTCCCACACGGAGAAGTGAAATAATTATTTAAAATTTATAATTTCATTTTATCGCTCTGGTGTCAAAGCAAAGCGCGGCGTTGAGTTTCGTCACTCAACATGCAATGCGCCCAGAATTCAACGTTAAGTGGGGAACGGAGTGTCTCAACACTAGGTTCTCTCAGTCTACCCTGCTGTGAGATACAGTGTGAAACTGATTTAATTTTTGATAGTGCATGTAACCGAAACGCAACGACATACTTTGTTTTCCTAGATCCAATGAAAATAAATGAATAATTAAAGTAAAAATTTACTAAATTGCAGGTGTGAAGTTACTAGTTTCAAATAGCATTCCACAGAATTTAATTAAAATTTTCAGTAAGTAAATCAAATTAACAAAAATTTGCAGTTAATTCAACCCCCATTTTCATAGAAAATATATCTCTTAAATATATGTATTTTCTTTTCCACAATAAATAACAAGGACACCATCGAGCCTCCCCTTGCACAATACTAACAAGGGACATTAATTAATAAATAATTTAATAATAAAAAAAATCACAAACAAATTACACTACACTTATTATTTATATTAAATAAAACTACTTTAATTTTTAAATATAGCACTTAGAATGAAAGTGATTTAACTCAATCTTTTTATTCCTGACTTTGGTCAATCAGTCGTCAGTTAAAACGAAAAGGCCAGTCGTAGCGCAACGGCACAAAGTGTGACTGTAAAACCGACTGATTGTGGGTTCGATTCCCACTCGGGGAATTGAAACATTTATTTAAAATTTATAATTCCATTTCTTCGCTCTGCTGCAACTCAAAACGCAATGCCTCCAGAATTCGGCCGAAAGTGGAGAACGTAGTATCTTTACACTAGTTTCTCTCTACCCACTTTGCGGAAAAAGGAGTAAAGGTTATGTTTTGATTTTAAACATCGCTTAATCATTTACTCAACCAAATATTACATATTTTAAGATTAATTTAATTACCTCACAAATAACCAATTTATTAGTTATTCGACTTCATTCTAAGACTGTACCAATATTTTAGAATATTAAGAATCCGTTAAGGAAATCAAAGCAGTTTTATTCAACATACAGTGTGTAACAATTGCGACAAAAACCAAACAAAGTATATATAGTACTAGACTTATCTAATCATATATTTTATTTATTACTCTTAGTGCATGTTCTTTAGAAATATGTGTGAATAATTAATTTCTTTTTCCACTTATAATTATTTTATTATATTCATCGTGTTCATTAAAACTTTTGACATCACAATCTGTACGCAGTTTTAGATAAGGTTGATATAAGAAAAATAATTTAAAAAATATATAAAATTAGTTAAGTAATTGACTATTGATAGTTTACTCAAAAAAAAATATTTCCTCACTCCAATAAGAACGCAAAGTGCGTCTTCGAAATGCGTCTTTCAACAAGAAATATGTCGAAAATAGGGCGGTGCGTAGGGAACAGAGTTTTAATATTAAGCTGAACCCATTGATAATTCAGAAAATGTCATAAAAAAAATGTATCAAAAAAAATTCGAAATAAAAAGAAATATACAAATCACTGGTTAACGACCATCTAAAACTGCGTGTTCAATCATTCTCCGCGTAGCCTCTACGAGACTCTTACACTATATTTACAAAACAAATTATCCTACTCTCTCATTATATTTTTGAAACCTTTGAACCTTAAATGGCTGAAATGACGAGATCAAATATTCATTTTTAAGACTAAAATTTAAACTAGGCCTTTATTCAATAACATATAAGAAAATTATATATATATAAAAGAAATATTTAAAAAAATACATAACAGCAGGAATCAAGGCCGCATCTGTTAGAAACCATCCCAAAAACTCTGACCACTAAGCTATACGTCGCTGCAACAGCTACGTTGAATTTTTTAAGCTTGTTACTACTAATTTATGTTGTTAGCCTCTCTGTTAGGAGATTTTAAGAAATGTCCAAAGCTAATTTGGCAAGAGAGAATGCTATTTATTAAATATTTTAGAGATATTTAAAGTGTTATTCTATACTAATGATAGAAAAATATATAAACAATATATTCCCATAACACAAGTGAAATCTTACAATGGGTACCAGAGTTCATAAAACCAGATTAAAATTATATTACTGAATATTATAATAAATAGGTTTGATTTATTGTATCTGGTTACTGTATTCATATAGTTTTGACAATAAAATTTCATTTCATTAAAAATATGTAACCTGGGCCATTTTACAATATTAATTTTAAAAAAAACATATATTTTTACCAATTAAGGTCCAAAAAATTTCCAAAACGTAAAACTTTTCAACACTAATCCGGGGGACGATGGATCACCTGTGGTAACTTATCACTTTGCACTTTGCTGGACACACTCGACGCTTTGTCTGACGCACTCGACACACTTGACACTTTGTCGGACACACTTGACACTTTGTCCACACTTTTAACCTCCTTCACATCTCTATCTCTATGCTTCTCATACTTTCTATCATCTCTATGTTCCTTTCTGTGTTCTTTATCTCTAGATCTGTCAGACTTGTGAGATTTGTGTCGTGAGGACGAGTGTCTTCTGTGATGGTCGTGTTTCTCTTTTTCCGTTCTATTTTCCTTTTCCTTCTCAGTTCTGCTGTCAGATTTGTCTGGTCTGTCTGACTTTTCTACACTTTTGTCTGATTTAACATCTGTTTTCTCTTGCTTTTCTTTATCAGCCTTCTCGATTCGGTCCACTCGGTCAGGTTTATCTGACTTATTATCTGATTTATCCAATTTATTCTCTTTATCCGATATCCTGATTTCGGATTTCTCCACTGATTTATCCAATCTTTCGGTTTTATCGGTTTTATGTTTGTCCGTATCTCTGTGCCTATGAGAATCTTTATGTTTGTCAGTTTTTTGTTCCATCTTATCACTTTTATCCATTTTTTCGTGTTTCTCGGTCCGTCTATCTTTCTTGTCGTCAGTCTTTGGGGTCTCTTTATTTTGGACCTCTAAACTTTTTCTATTCTCCGATATTTTGAGTGCTGATTTTTCTTTGAATTTAGCACTTAGTGCTCTCATCTCTATGACACCACTCTTGTGCTTCGTGGATGTTTTGGAGTCTGTAGATAAAAGAAATACAATATATAAATTAAATAACAAGAATATTTTCAGAAATCTGCATAAAACTACTTAAACACTACGTGAAGCTACAAAAAAAATGCCTCAACTAAAATCACATTCAATAGCCATAATAGGTATAATTATTTATTGAATAGTAGTAGTTGAATAAAATGTGTTTTAATTTAGTAGCACCAAAATCAGTGAGTGAGTGAAAGTGAGAAATGAAATGTTATCGAAATTATGAAAATATTTTCATACATGAGCGTGCGTACGCACATATTTACACACACACACACACACACAAACCCTGTGTGGGGTGAGTGTAATGCATCTGTAAGTGGAATAAATTCGATCGATGAAGTTGCGAATTCGACAATTTTATGTCTATTATTTTTATTTCTCCGTTCAGTGGACAAAACTAGTAGATTTCCGCTGCTCAACGTGCAACGTCCCGTAGAGCGATGAGTGGGAAGGTGAGAATAGCGTTTTACCTCTAGGCTCCCTCTGTCTGCCGTAATATAAGGTAAATCATGAAAGCGAAAGCGAGGGAACCCGCGCGTGGGTTTCTAATTACACATTATAATCTTACCATTATGATTACTAGTGGTTTGGTCCGGTGGAGGTCTTTCCTCGGCGGGCGAAGAGGCCTCGGATGATGGGTAGTACTGTTTCAGTCTTAAATGCCACGCTGTAAGAAAAATATTCAGTTTTATGTAAAAAAAAAATTCAATATTTTTTACGTAAACAAGATCGTTGTTGTAGTTATAAATAACACTAAATTATTTATAATAAAGAAAAAATTGAATAACTAGTGCTCTCGCAAAATAGATTTATTTCAGAACAACACTAGTTGTGACGGTTGTATAGAAAATATATAGTGTGGATCCTCTCTAATTCCCTTGAGTAAAGAACAAATCCACAACCATCGAAATTTATTATTTATTTTTTTTTCAAATAAATTATTAGACTTGTTTAAAAGAATTAAAAAAAATTCAGAATAAAGTTCAGAATAACTGACATCAGAGCGGCCACAATTAGTCAACCGTACTGTACAGTAAAGAACAAACTATAAACTTACCAATAGAAGTAACAGCAGACACAGTTCTAAACTGATGTATAATATTTCTTGGTAGGAAATACACATCGTCTGAGCATAGCGGTAGTCTCGCGTAGCGTACACCTTCCCTCCTTAGCTGGTTGAGTTTGGCTTCTTCTAGCCTGCAAGATTGTATTACGTTAGTTAAATGTAAAATAAATTAATATTTTTGGACATATTTATGTTTTTCTTGGGAGTAGGTAGGTTTTCAATACTAGGTATATGTTATTGTTGGTTACGAGAGCGAGGAAAATAGTTAATTAGGCCCTTAGTGGCAATCGAACACACCCATTCAACAAATCAGCTACACAGCAGGGTAGGCAGAGGAAACTTAGGGCACTGCGTGTTTAGTGGCGGAAGTCATCGCCACGCTCTGCCTTAATATTTGGTATTGCGAAATAAAAAAAAAAGAGATTAAAATATAAATTAATAATAATTAATTTATTCGCACACTCTTGCGCCACCAAGCCACGACTGCCTCAATTATTTTAAATATTTTATCTAGTTGGATGTTTCAGCCAACCATGCGGTCATATAAAATAAATTATAGCACAAAATATAAAAAAGTAATTCATACTAACCAAGTAACACACTGCGAAATAGGCGGTTCATACAGATCCAATTGTAACAATTGCACTAGTTTATTGAAATCAGCCGCGTGGAACGCCACCACGTCCTTTGTGATACGACCGCGGTCCGATTCGTCACCACAGTGGATCGCTTTGAGGACACCTGTTGACGAGATTACACAGAAAAATATATATTAATATGTATTTATTCAATTTAATATTATCATTTCGTCGCTCTGGTAACGAGGCAGAGTGCGGCGTTGAATTGGGCCTCTCAAAACGCAATGACTCCAGAATTCGGCGGATAATGGGGAATGGAAGTGTCTAAATGGGAACAGAGTGTCTTAACACTGCATTCCCAGATAGAGGAATTATTTAAGGAGAAGAAGGAGTTATTTAAGGGGTTCAGTAGTGATCAAGGTCATCAATCAACACTTGTCCAATATTACGATAGTTAAAAGGCCAGTAGAATGAAGTCGGACGATAGAGACAATTATAAACGAGACTTAAATCTTGTCTGGGAGATTCCTACATCACTTCACTTACATATTTTCTCAACATATGAGGTAAACTAAGTTGTGCACTCACCCACGGCGGCCGTGGTGATCCTGTCGAGGCCGTGCCCCACGTGGTCGGCATGAGCGCGCGTGCGGTCCTCGAACAGGAATTCGCGCGCCTCGCTCCAGCGCGGCAGGTACTGCAGGTTGCGCAGCTCATTCATGCCCGTCCTACGACATACTTATACTATATATCCATCTCAACTTTCAAATTAAATTAATTTTCAATGAAAGTCACAACAAACGAATATGAAAAGGGGTGTTTATTATTTATTATAGATTCCAAACAACAAAATAATAAAGAAAAACCACTCACCTTCTTTTCTTAATAGGACTCTTGCCAAGTTCAGCAGTGGGTACAAGTTGTTCTCCTGGCCTTATCCATAATATGGGCCCATCGTTGGACTCCTGTGGTTCCATTTCCACCGCCGACATGGGTCCCCATGGCATTGTCTAGAAAGAATTATTATTATTATTAGTATTTACTTCTCAAAAGCTGTAGTTTGTTTGGTTGAACACGCTAAACTCAAAAAAAAAACTTATGTTAGATATTGAGTCTATATGTTATATTACATCATGTCAAAGTTTTCAATCGTTCTTGCGGTAAGAGTTACGAAAAAAGTAGTGTCTATTGACAGTCTCCCGCCGATAACGGATTATAATAAATCATTAAAAAAAATTACCAAATTAAGAAATGGGCACTCAGCGAGCATAGTGAGCATGTCAGGAAAGTAGCCCCCGACCTCCTCGTGCACTGTTCCCACTAACGAAATCTGGTGTAAGGGACCCGATCTGAATGTACCGGCTGCGTACGTTTGTTGTACCTGGGAACCAAAAAAAATATTTAATGTAATATTTTTTTTATTCATTATGTTTGTATTATCTATTTTATGTTTAAATATGAATACTAATTTTATTTAAATCATGTTGTTATACATTCCGTTCATATGAAGACACTTCCGTCCCCCACTTTTCCCCAAATTCTCAAGGCGTTCCCCTATCTGGTCACAGATAACATGCCTGTACGATAACTAACTAACCTGGTGGTAGTACCTATCCACGGTGGTGGTCTCGATGTCGGAAGCGCGCGCTAGGACGCCCGCCTTCACGGTAAGCGTGGGGTGCGTGTCCGCGAGGTAACGCAGCAGGCAGGGCAGGCGCCCGGCCGCTCCGCGCACAACGCCGCAAACGAAGTTGGCCCAGCCCTCGCTGTTCTCTGAGAATACTACCTGGTAGACAAAAAGAATTATATTAATAATTGTTTAATAAAGCTACGGTTAAAATTATTGATAGTTATTCTTATTTGCGTTATTCTTTCTAGCGTACCGTAGTAGCGAGATGTTGTGACGATTGTAAAGATGCGTGTAAATAAACAATATTTTGATTCCCATTTGGGAAAATGCATTATTTTCATTTACCTTATCTAATGATGAAAATATAAAGGGTTGTGTTGAATTTTATCAATCAACACGTAATGTATCGAAAATTGGCGAGAAAGTACAGATCAGAGTGTCTTAACACTTAGTTCTACTTAAATTCGTAATGCTGTGCTGTGATGTTCGCTAAATTCGTAAAACTATTAATAAAATAAAGGAAATAAAATAAATACATAAAGCTTACTTTTAAAAACTCCTTAGCAAGCTCCCCTTGTTGAGTTGATCCTAGCATGTCCACATCTTGTTGGTACAAATAGACTACGCTAGCCCCGCCATTTGGATGAGTTTCCACTCGCATTAAGCTATAAATGCGAAGAAAAATACATATATTAAAACTTTTTTGGACAACATCAAAAAAGTTGTATAAATATACTAAAATTATCAAGTTACAAGAGTTTGTTCAGTTAGTCACTAATTACTAATTTTAGAAGCTACTAGTTCGTATTAAAAAAATATTTGAGCATTGAATAACTAAAAAAAATTTTAAAAAGGTTTTAATCCATTACAAATCTTAACTTTGATACAAAATAAATCATTTTTTAGTTACCGGTGATATTTAAGTCCTTTCAAATCCAGGCTATGGGCTAGAGGGCCCCATACAGGGCCAGTACGTTCTCGTCTACATTGTACACCTATGGAACATCTCTTTATTCGCGCTCTCCGCCTACATTGCTGGCAAGAGTGCCTCGATGAGTGTGATCTGAAAGGGAAAAAATTACAAAATAGTTTAAGAACAACGCATACATAGTATAGTACGGTCGACGAGCTGAGGCCGCCAGTAAATTTGGCTTTCGGAACTCCAGAAGAAAATAATAAAAAGTAAGAAAAATTCGTATTAGACGTATTCGTTCGTCGCAAAACAGAATATCAATAAAGACAGAAAACCACTTATGACAATTGTAAGAACATTTTTGATTTTTGCAATTTAATGCAGTTATAAAGTGCTTACAAATAATATACTTTACATGGGAAATACCTCTTCTATATTTTTTACGTTAAATTTTAATTACATTTCATTCAAATTCTATTTTTTGCGACATATCCTTTTATTCATGCATATCTATCTACTATATGCACGTAAATAATTATGTATTATCATAAAATATCTCAATTACATATTTCTACTATTATAATCTCCATTAAACTTTATTTCAGATTAATATTAGTATAGATAATAATAGAAAAAATATATTAATAAAAGCCAAAATCGTGGCTTATTTTATAAAATAATATTGACCAAAACTCGTCAAAAACATAGATAATTAATGAATTATTTTCATTTTCTCGCTATGATAACAAAAAATACGCGGCATTCAGCTCCACCACTAAATACGAAATGTTTCGAAAATTGGGTGATACGGGGTGTGTACGATGGTAATGATAAGGGGTGGAGTGTCTTGTATGGTTGGTTAGGTTCCCACTGCCTACCCTGCAATATGCAGAATATAGCATGAATTTAAATAATATATAATTACTCACCGATCTTTCTGCCTTTCTCTATCTCTACTCTTCTCTTTCTCACTTTCTATTTTCACTTCACGTTCCACTTTCACTTTGATATCACTTTTAGATTGCACTTTATCCTCACATTTTACACTTCTAATAGCAGGATAGTACTGGGTTTGATTCTCTTGCTTAATTTTCAATGGCAACTCCAAATTCCCGTAGCAAGGCAATTGACGACGAGGCGTCGATTGGAATTTGATAGCTTTTAAGGACAAACTAATATGAGTCGAGAGCCTTCTGGACGTGGAAGATTCTAGAAGGACGTTTGCTCTCGTCACTTTAGGATACTTATATTTTGCCATCGATTTTTGGAGGTGTCCATTTATAATGCGTAGTTGTCTTGAAACAGACGAGTAAATACGCTTAGTTAGATCATCTTGCGGTATAGTGTTAGACAGTTGAGTTTGTTTCCACGAAGCGTTGATACCGCTGAACCAATCTATGTTGGAGTCCAGGTTAAAGAGTAATGGGTTCTTTTTCGGTTCGGGTTTTTGTAAAATATGGAGCGTGAGGACCGTTTCTCCGAATCCTCCTGAATCGAATACTGGCCATATTTTACTGTATTTGGCCGGTCTGGTGTTCTCTCCCCATACGCAAAGTTCTTTAGATTCATTGCTTAGCTTACGTTTTCTCCCTGGAATAGACAACAGTATAAGTTTTAATAAAAATGTCGAAAGAAAGAGTTGAAATGATGAATGACTCGCTCAGATCTAGGAAACGGAGCGAAGTAATCGTAAAATATAAAGGTCTTGGTTGATTGGTGGAAATACAAAAATATTTTATTTACTTCATGTAAATCCGCTGCAGCATTATCCACTCATTTCACTTTCGGGGTAAAGACCGAGCATTATACGCCTATTTCTAAATACTTCACCAGTATTAGTATTATTTGGAGAAGTTATCAGTACTATAGAAACCAAAACAGTGTTTTTTTTTTCTCTCTGTTTGTTTATTTGTCTGTGCGTTTGTGTATGCTAATCTTAGAAATGGTTTAACGGGTTTAAATATGTTTTTCAATGTTATATTTTGGCAAACTTCCCTTAAGATTTATTAAAGTTCATAAATAAATGGGTATAATATCACTATCCTATCTAGTAGTTTGTTTGAGAAAATGGCTAAAAAAGTAAGTATTTTATCGAACGACTGAAACTTTATTTTTTAATGTATAGATGTTATCTGTAGGATGATAATGTTGTAAGAACACGAAAGTAATTTCGATTAATATTATAAATAATTGCATAGTTCAAGCGGGTGAAACCGCAACCAGGTAGCTAGTAGAAAAATAAAATAAGACTTTAATTAAATATTCATATTTTTTAAGTGATATTAAAGATCTAATCTTATGATATCTTTCTTCCTATCTTGATAGGAGAGGGCGCTAGCGAGCTCTGATTCACTTCACCTCCGTGCTACTTTGTGTTCATAAAAACTAACAAGTGTGATAAAATCTAGTGAATTGGTAAAAAGACAGTGCAAACCCAATAAATTATAACATACAGTGTGGGCAGATCTCAATAACAAGTAATAACGTAAAAATCTGTGGAGTTCAGTGCCGAAGGTTTTTCTACTAACCCAACGCACCCTACGCCACTACAGCGCAGAACAACGTCTAAGGAATAAACAGACATGCTCAAGAAAGCACACTGTGAGTAAAAATCAACAAGTGCAGCTTAAAACAAAACCTCAAAATTATAACCTAACAGTATGCAATGATTTGCAATAAAAAATAACCACAACTTATATAGAAATTAACGCCATCTATTGACAGAACCACAAATCAGCGATCGATACAGTTGCCGGTCACTTACGGCGAAATTTAGCACAACTCACTAGAGGGCACCTACAGTTCTAATATATAGCTAGACACGATATCTCATCTATCATGGAAGAGGTAATGATTGCTCTGCGTAAAATTCAGAGCGAACTCGACGCACAAAAAAACACCATCTTAAAAAGCAGCGAAAAAGTAACAGAAACAGTAACACAGAATATAAATAGCATTTTAGAAGAAAAATTTAAAATTTGGGATGAAAAGTATGATAACCTTAAAGAAATGTTAAAAAATCAAGAAAAACGAATTTATTTCATAGAAAAACAGGCTAGAAAAAATAACATCGTCTTCTTCGGCATCGATGAAACCGAAAATTCATACCAAATGCTGGAAAATATCATAATAGAATTTGTAAATAAATATTTTTCTCTAGATCTAAACCAGAGAGATTTACAAGAAGTGAAGAGAATCGGTAATAAAGGAGAAAGGTCTAGACCAATAATCGCTACATTTACTACACTTGGAACAAAAATTAAAATATTCAAACAGAGAAGAGAGGCACTAAGGGAAACAACATTCTATATAACAGAGGACTACCCGAAGCAAATACTACAGAAGAGAAAAGAGCTACAAGAGCAGGCTAAACTCGAGAGAGAGAAAGGCAATATAGTAAAAATTAAATATGATAAACTTGTGTTAATACCTAAAAACAAATCTACGGGTAAAAATAAAAGAATACTGTCAATATCTCCTGAAACACCTACCTACGATGTTACTAAAGTACAGGCTAGCAAGAAAAACCGACAACACACACAAATAAGACGAACCTCTAGTCTATCTGAAGGAATTGTGAAACCAAGTATGCTTAACTTCTTAGTAAGTAAAAATACAAACAACACGCCAAGCGTTGAGTGCAAAACAGCCGACAAATACTAGCAATTACCGCCCTCCTCAGAAACAGAAAAAACGCAACAAACAACTTTAGCAACTATACCTTATCTTCCAATCCGGCTGGTCACCGTGGAGGATCAAGACCAAAACCCTCTAAAGAAAAAATGCCACACATCCTCAGAAATACATAAAAATACTTCAACATCAATATTAAAAATCCCTACATATGAAACAAAAGTTAAGATATATATAATAACCTATAACGTAAGAACTTTATCTACTCACGAACGATTAATTGAACTAAATGAAGCAATACAAGAAATTAAATACGACATAATTGGCTTGTGCGAAATAAAGCGCAAAGGACACCAGAATTGAAGAACATAAAAATTTCATACTATGCTACACCGGACTAATACCAGGTAGAAATGGAGTCGGCTTTATAATAAATAAAACTCGCAAAGATTGGATTGAAAGCTTCACTAGCATTAACGATAGAGTCGCATTACTAAACTTGAATATTCACGGATTGGCCATGTCACTTATACAAGTATATGCACCGACTGAAGCAGCAAGCGAGGACGAGATAAACTCTTTCTACTCAAATGTCCACAAAGCTATTACCCAAGCTTATAAAAATTATTTCATACTAGGGGATTTTAATGCAAAAATAGGACAACCTAGGAAAGACGAACGTTTGATAATGAAGCCCTACGGCTACGGCAAAAGAAACGACAGAGGCCAGAGACTTATCGAACTCGCCCTCGAACACAAACTAGCAATCCTAAATACCTTCTTTCCCAAAAAGCCCAACCAAAGATGGACCTGGCGCTCACCAAATGGAGAATACAAAAACGAAATAGACTATATATTATCAAATACACCCAACTTATGCCAAAATATTGAAGTCCTAAACCTAAACTACCCGTCAGATCACAGACCAATCAGAGCAACCATGATCATCACAAAACAAAAGAAGAAACGCACAGGATATAAAAACAAGGGAACTTTATCACTGAAAACAGAGTTAGAAATATCTAACTACAAACAAGGCCTTTTGTCCCAGCTACAAAATATAACTATTTGCCAAGGAAAAACATCAGTACAAGAATATTATAACAAACTAACAAATGACTCAGAGCTTACGCGACGCACAAATGCCCAAAGAAATATCAAAAGGTACACATAGAGTCTTAACAAAACGTACGCTGGCACTCATCAGAAGTAGACAGGAGCTTCAGCATGTTAAGACAAAAACTCGAGCCCAAAAAAATAAACTATCAGCACTATACAAACTAACAAGTAAGTACATAAAACACGACTATAAAACTTACAGATCGATGACTTACGAAAAACACCTGAAACAAGCGGGAAGCACAAAAAAGGCTCTTAAAGAATTAAAAACATACAAGCTGTGGATAGACAGCTTAAATCGGAAGGACAGGATAGTAAAAAAATCATAAGGAAATTATAGGGGTAGCTACAGATTTCTAC
>HE669653.1:87833-107341 GCA_000313835.2 Heliconius melpomene melpomene
TTTTACTTGAAAAATAAGGATGATTTCTTCTGCCCTATGATCTTTAAATAGTTTTCTGCGTATACTTAATATGATTAAAATCATCATTTAACAGGTGAACAATTAGAATAAACATTGATTTTAAGATTGACCTTCTATTATATAATATTTTACTTTAAAACATAAGGCAGACCGCGCATTTCATCGTCTATTCTCATAGTCAAACGGAACCGGAATAAAATATTTCAAACGCTGGCAACCCCTGTTTGCGGCAGGAATTTTCCAGGCAACCCTGTTTTATAGTGTTCAGAAAAAAATAAGCTTTAATTTGATATATAATTCATTAAAAAAACACATGAGTGCAAATTATTAACATTTAGTGACAACTTTAAACCAGGCAACCCTAGACTTGCGGCAGACTGAGAGCTGGCAACCCTTAATTTTCCAATTCCTTATGCGATTATCTTTCAAATGATGTGCGATTCATATAAAAAACGTATGGGTGCAATTTTCTCCAAAAACGAGTTACGAAAAAATGTAATTAAAGGTGATTGCGGCAGGATTCTTCCAGGCAACCCAGGTGTAATCTGTTCTACTAATCATGTATTATTCATTAATATAGGTTTAATTAAGAAAACTCGTTTATGCAGGATTCAACGGCCGGATCTCAGGGTAATAATAGAATCTAATTTTGAAGTAATAGAATTTAATCAGAGAAAATTATAATAATACGTAAAAGTAACAAGCAAAAAGAAACAGCAATAAATATATATGAGGGTTGGATGGGATCCAAAATACCTTGTTTTATGAGTATTTAATTAGTTGTAAAGATTTTAAGAAACTGCATTATTGCACCTACAGTTTTTGTGTTTTGTCTTATTCTATTTTTAGTGTGTTATATGGTAAAAAAAACAGCATTGTTATAAGCAAGTATACTTTGTTATCCACCTATATATCTGTCTAGAGTCTAGACTCTAGATCATTTTTCTCATGTATATCTGGAGGTATCTAGCTAAAATTAATATGACATCTATAAAACTTGTATTATGAAGCACAGAATATAATTAGACTTGTGTGGGCTACCACACGATTCTAATTACAGAAATGGAAACCATAGGTCACTTCTATTTACTTAATGGGTTTAAAATTCTGCAAAAAGAGATCAATTACAATATTACATAAAAATAGTAGTAATACAAATATAATATTTGTAGTTCATTATATACCTCAACTGCCCAACTTTTTTAAAAATACATAATATTTAAAAAATAATACTAATTATTAAAAAAATTACACAATATTTGACTTTTCTTTATAATTAAGTGTCATGAGAAACCAAAAAAAAAATTAACAATTTAACCCAAATTTACATTATAATTATATTTATGTAAGTATGAGCTTAATTCATAAACAAATATCACTAGAATAAGGACCTAAAGAATTCTACTGTTTTCCTGTTTATCTATTTATATGAATGGACTGTAGAGTTTACCATATGGTGAATCATTTGTGGTTGGTATAAATTTGCAATGTTACTTTTTATTTTATATCTATACTAATATTATAAAACTGTGGAGTAAGTACGATTAGATGGGCTAATCTCAGGAACTACTGGTTCAAATTGAAAAATTCTTTTCATTTTCTAGTCTGCTATATATATTATATGTTTCATCATTTTGATGTAACACACTTAGAATGAGTCATATACAACTCTTATTTATTTCCATTTGACCATGTAAATAGCAATATTACTTTTTGATTAGTTTTATACTTAGTTTAAAGACATGCATGATTTTTGCTGCAAACTTCAATTCTAATTATGGTCAGTTCATAAGATTAGCGCATTCAACCAAACTCTTCAGTTTTGTAATATAGATATGGGAAATTTTACTTAATTTTTTTTATATTTACTTAAAAGGCATGCATGATATTGTAGTTTGACGAAGAAAAAATATTAATAATAATTTAACGGTGAGAAAAGTATAGTGTTTGACTCAACTTACTGGTGGAAAGCAATGATTGCAGTTCTGTACATTAGGTTATTTTTGCCTCTCCTAGTAACACTTTATCATTAAACTTTATATGCAGGATATAAAATATTTAAGTAATATTTCTAAAAGGTGTCCCCTGTATATTTGCAAAACAACTATTTTTTCATTGATTTATTGATATTTGAACATGATTTCCAAGATTTTGAGAAAATAATTATTAAAAATTGACAGAAATGTATTAAGTTTATAAATATAGGATATTTTATATAGTTAGTGATATATTTTATAAGATATTGAAAAAGAATTACTGAATTGAAAAGTATCTTATCAATAGGTCTAAAAACTATATACCTATATAGTCATAGGTTTCGGTTATATATTTTTTATTTAATAAAAGTTAAATTACTAATATAGTAAATGTATACAATAATTTAATCAAATCTTTGAACAAATTAGATATAATAGCAAAAATCTTGCAATAATGAGTAGAAAGTTGAATGCAGTCTTCAACAAGGTCAGCACTGATGCAACAGCAAGGAACCCCATTGTAATAATAAAAGCAACTTTGAAATATTACATATAGGAAATAAATATTTAATTTTGATTGCTGATAGGAAATAAAATACAACAAATGTGTTTGAAATGTTTATAAACAGAAGTGACCTCCATATCAGTGATGTAACTTTAAATATGATAGGTTAAAAATTTTCCCCCCAAAAAGACTACATAATGTTACTTATATAGATCATTACTGCATACGGTGTAGGCATAGGAGGAAGAGAACTTTCACCGGTGAACAGAAATTAATGTATTCTTACCTTTGAAATCAGTAGATGATGCGTGTTTCAAATTACTTGGCACACTTGGATCGTATCCCAATTTCGAAAGTTTTCGATTGTCATGACTCAGTCGTCGACGTTTGTTGGCTTCACCGGCGTCCGTTTCGGTGGATGAGCTGCAGCAACCGTCCACGATGGCACGATTTTCACTTACTTTTACGTGGGATTCTATAGAATCATTCGACGCCATTGTTTTAGGCCAAAAGGTGAAACGTCGACGAAATAACCGCTAATTGTCAATGAAACACCGACGGCACCGATCAAACTAATACTACTGACACGGCAACATTCTAAATACCACAATGAGATTAGAAACAAATTGATATCGAATAAAAAACAACTTGAGACGCCATTTACTTCGCTGCCTCGCACTTTTTTGTTGGGTTTTTTGTGACTGTTTTGTTGCCTAGACATTCGGGGCAACGGAACGTTCGCATACAGCCACGTAATACATTTTAACAAAAAGGAATAAAAAAATAAATTATATAAAACTTATAATGTTTAAAAATATATATTTTTAATCAATATTATTATTATTATTATTCAGTAATAAATAATTTTAACTTAAAAGTAATACAAAATATGTAGTGTCACCTAGTAGTAGTCACAGGTAATATTTAAAATTATTGTCTGTGGTTACTCGACAAAAAAATATACTTTGGAGCTAGTTACTTTTAAACAATGAAGAGGGCGCAAAATTGCATTACTTTGTATTTGTACTTATCATAACTTTTGTACTTCTATTTTTAATATTAGAGTATCAATGTCTTACTTCTTACAATTAAAATTATTACTAGCTTTTGAGCTGCGATAAAATAGGAAAAGTTAAGAGCTACACAGAGCATAGACATTCCGAGTGCGGTATTTGCAGCAGGTACTTAAGTCTGATCGGGTGTATGTAGCCCACCAGGTAACAATATATGATTAGAAATAAAACAGACAGTTGTTTGGTCAGATACTGGATATCAGATATTTGGCAATCTATGAGGTTGGAGCTCCCGATATCCGGCTACCGGATATCGGGTATTATTCATGCTCTTACCACGAATCTTCTTGTGACAGGGGGTTTCACTGGAACTTTCAAGACGTTATTTACTTAATGGGATCCCAACTATTAATCTTAATAAACTATTGGGCTTGTTTTTTTTTAGTATTATGTAGTAGGGGACTATATTTTAGGAATATATTTTTAATTATTTTTATTTTTCACTTTTTCGTTAACATTTATTAGGATTATGAAACGAAAAATTTCGCAGTCTTATTATTTCCTTGAAGGTTAATATCGTGAATATTTGAACACAATATGTAATGTAATAAATAATATGGTGTGCGTGCATAGTTTTTGAAGAGTTCGGTTCGACGTACATAACATACAAGATACGCGCGAAAAACATAACCATGCATTAGCAGTCGGAAATAAATTAGCTTCTTAACCTTTTTAGCTTCTTAATAAATTGTCTTCTGATCTTAATCTTTAACGCGTTATTAACTAAGATATTTTATTTTGGAAATTGAATTACCCTGTTAACAGAGCAAAGAAATGAAAATATAAAATATTTCTTTCCCCGAGTAGGAATTTAACCCACAACCGCGCTTACAGTCGGACGATTGTACCCCTATGCCACGTATAAACTATACTTTAAAAATTTATTTATAGTAGTTTATTATATAAAAGTACTGAATCATTAATAATTATTTTATTTGATATCTTAGTTCGAACCTACCGTGTAACATTTCTAAATAAATGTCTCATATATTTAGAAATAATTAGGCCCCAACTTAGAGCAGATGGGATGTAACTGCTAGCGTAATGATTGTAGGTGCGCTGAAATGATCTGAAGAAATTAAAAGATAAGAAAAAATAACTTTAAAAAATATAACTACCATTTAATATATATATAATATTTTATTTTGAAGTTTATTTAATGTTTATACGTAAAATGGCTGGCGGTCACAGAACGTGCCAAATTAGTAAAACATAAATGTCATTAGCTATTTGCTTTGAAACAACGTGAGCGACGATTCGCAAATAAAAACCTACATATTAACACGTATGGCGTATACTCTAGGGTTACCATGGGTTTCGATAATAATTGGGATATAAAATAATATATTTGATATTTATACATTTTTATGCTTTCAAAAGATAATTCATTGAGGTAATTTTTGTGTAACGAAGCTTTCATAAAAGCTTACTTAAGCATACTTCGAGGTGACCACTTGCAACGATGCAGGCATTAATAAAATTTCTGTTACGTAACTTTTTTCTTTCTAAGCTCTCAAATTCTGCGAACATTGTATTGTAATCATGGGCGTAGAAGCAGGTGGTAGCCGGATATGCTATATCAACTTCAGAATAGTCTGGTGCCCAGTATTTTGACGTGACAATGTTTTATAATCCAAGCACAATTAAGCGTGACTCATTGTCACGTTCCACCTGTGCCGCGCGTGCAAGAGAGAGCACGGAAAAAGTGATAGAGAGGTAAGACCAGCCTGAGTATTCTGCTTGTGACGCATAATTATATTCATTCATTGTATATACTTAATATGTATCTTCTTCTTCCTGGCATTAATCCCGGCTATTACCGGGGTCTGCCTTCCTACTTAACCTACTCCACTTTGCACGATCTTTTGCGTCCTCGGTGGTTAGACCATTGGCTCTCATGTCCTGCATCACGACATCCAACCAGCGCTTCCTTGGGCGTCCGGGAGGTCGCGCCCCAGGAACTTGTATAGCAAGGCACTTGCGTCCGACATAGTTCTTAGGCCGGCGCGTAACGTGGCCAAACCATCTCAAGCGACGCTCTTGGAGCTTATCCGCTACGTCACGGACCCCAAGACTACCTCGAATGAATGTGTTGCGTATGCGGTCAGACCGCGTTACGCCGCACATCCACCTCAGCATCTTCATTTCCGTGACGTCAAGCTCCTGAGTGTGCCGAGATAATGCTGGCCAACATTCGCTGCCGTATAAAAGAACCGGTCGGACGATGCTCTTGTATATCAGCCCCTTGAGCTTGGGCGGTATTCTGCGGTCGCAGACCACACCAGTGACCTCCCGCCATTTGGCCCAGGCAGCGCTTATCCGGCCATGGACATCGTGGTCGATGCCTCCAGACTCGTGCATAACGGATCCAAGGTACCTGAACTTCTCCGACTTAACGGCTGGCTCAGGACTTATAAGGATGGTGCTCGAGTCCCGGCTCCCGCAGGCCATGTACTCTGTCTTCGACACATTTAGTTTAAGACCGCCGTTCTCAAGCGTACCCTTCCAGAGGTTCACTTTACGCTCCAGCGTCAGTCGGTTCTCGGCAATGAGTGCTATGTCGTCGGCATACATCATCAGCCATGGAGGATGGTCCTGGATGTGAGCCGAGACAGTATCGAGCACTACATTGAATAAGAACGGACTCAGAGCCGAGCCCTGGTGAACCCCCACTGTAATCGGGAAGGGTCTAGTGTCGCCAACAGCAGTCCTAACCATAGAAGCGGAATCGTGGTACATGCCCCTGATAATCTCAATATAGGCCTCAGGGATCCCTTTGGATCGCAATGCCCACCAGATACACTGACGAGGCACACAGTCAAAGGCCTTCTGCAGATCTAAAAAGGCCACGTGCAGAGCTCTCCTTTTTTCCCTGTATGCCTCCATCAAAGTTCTGAGGGCGAAAATGGCGTCCATGGTGCCCGATCCTGGCTGAAATCCATATTGAGACTCAGAGACAGTACACTCTCGGCGGAGCCTGAGGTCGATCATGCGCTCGAAGAGCTTCATGGTATGACTCATAAGCTTAATGCCCCTATAACTACCACAATCTTGAACACTGACCCTTCCCTTGTAAATAGGGGTAATAAAGCTAAGCCGCCACTGATGCGGCATCTTACCAGTGTTCAAGATATGGTTAAAAAGGTCAGTAAGCATGAGTACACCAAGAGAGCCCAACGATTTCCACGCTTCGATCGGAATGTCGTCAGGTCCCACCGCTTTTCCGTTCTTCATGCGTCGAAGGCAATTACGTGTTTCGTCTAGGGTTATTGGGGCAATAAGTCCGAGGTTAGGCGGTGGGTCATGATGAAGACTGCATGGGTGCTGAGTATTCAGCAACTCCTGGAAGTAGCTTCTCCACCTCTCCTTCACAGAGTCATGATTACAGAGCAGCGTGCCCTGGGAATCTCTGACGCAAAGACATTTTGCAATATCTTGCGTCACTTTATCCCGGAAACGTGCCAGTTTGTAAATGAGCTTCTGCCCCTCCACAGTTTCAAGTTTATCATACAATGGTGACAAACTCTCACTGCGGGCTCTGGCTACAGCTCTTTTACTGGTACGTTTAGCTACTGTGTACTCCAGTCTGTCTTCAGAAGAGTTGGATTCCTGCCACTTCTTAAAGGCAGCCTTCTTTTCACGAGTCACCTCCTGGACCTCGTCATTCCACCACCATGTCTCCTTGTCGATGACACGTCCTCCCCTAAAAACGCCAAGAACTCGCCTGCCTGCCGCAATGATTGCCGACTGAGCCCGATCCCAAGCCCCCTGAGCAGTCTCGGTGTTAGTCGAAAGATTATGACTTTTCAACCTCTGCCAGGAAGTCGGTCTGCATCGGTCCATTCAGCAACCACCACTTGATCCGAGGCCTACGTTTCTCGGCTACTTTCTTCTTCGGAGTGACGTTAAAGTCCATGACAAGAAGACGATGTTGGGCCGTTAGGCTTTCGCCTGGAATGACCTTACAGTTAGTTACCCTGCCCATATGACACCGTCTGGTCAATAAGTAGTCTATTTGAGTTGAGTGGGACCCGCTCTTATACGTGATAAGGTGCTGAGAATTCTTTTGGAAGAACGTATTCACGACGGCCAGATCAGACGCAATACAGGTTCTCAGAATGTTTTCTCCCTCTGCATTGCGAAGACCGTGCCCAAAACCCCCGTGAACACGTTCATACGGCTCAGCAGCCTTACCGACGTGCCCGTTCAAGTACCTCCCAACTAAGACCACTTCGGTACACGGCACAGCAAGTAGCACCCCTTCATACTGCTCCCAGAATGTCTCCTTTTCGGCCGCGCTACATCCCGCCTGGGGAGCATAGGCACTGATTAAGTTTGTGATAACGCCCTCAATCAGTACCCTCACTCGCATCAAGCGGTCGGAGCG
Organism: Heliconius melpomene melpomene; assembly: GCA_000313835.2. Taxonomy (NCBI): domain Eukaryota; kingdom Metazoa; phylum Arthropoda; class Insecta; order Lepidoptera; family Nymphalidae; genus Heliconius; species Heliconius melpomene. Next base: position 95,796 of record HE669653.1, read on the forward strand.
ACGGTCAACTTCAAGGAGCCCATTCTGAAGCTCTTCAGAAAGCACTACCGCTACACCGTTTCTACCCGAAGGTGACCCAGTGTATATAAGCCGGTAACCCTGTCCGATGTTACGGGACTTATTGCCCTTCCAGCGTGTTTCCTGGAGGAAGGCACACTAGACCCGACGTCTCATGAGTACATCTGCGAGTTCCCTGCATCGTCCGGTCAGAGAGCCAATATTCCACGTTGCAAAGCGGAGTTTCCGTCTGGGTACTAGCGTCTTTAGCCGTGCCCGTACTTGACACGGTAGCCCTTGCCCACTTGTCGCAGGTGTAGGGCGATGTGCCTGCGCGTCGTTTTGCGGCGACGCCCTAGCCGTACCCAGTCTTTTGCTTTTTCGGTCCATTTAAGTGGCGGTTGGCGGTTTTTAAATGGAGCGACTGCCGTCTGACCTCCAAAACCTCTTTGTGGGGAAAAACCGAGGGGAGAGGAAAATAGAAGGGGTAGGATAGGTAAAAGGAGGCAGCTAAGGAAAAGAGGAGGGGAAGGGGGGAGTTAGGACACCATTCTTACGGACTGGATGAGGATGTAAGAGTGGCGGGTCGAGGATCCGGGGTCGCGTACCCGTATGCCCACAAACAAATATCGGATAGATATTAGTCAGGACATTATGTATAAATATACTTTATAACTTAATATATAAGTTATAAAGTATATTTATACAAAATTTCATTTTTTAATCTAAAAGTTGGAGAAATGTTAAGGCAAGCTCCGTGATTCGACTTCGGATGATGACCGCTAAAGACCAGGCCTTCCCTGGATAATATAAAGATTATAATTTGGAAATTCAAAACATCTTTCAAACTTTTGTGATACCCTACTCAAGTCACATATTCACACTACCTTTTTTTATGTATTAAATAATTTTGTATGCGTGCGTTAGGAAGGCGAAGGCGACGGCACGCATTTATTTATTGTTAGAAACAACGACGTTACTAGGAACTATTGGTGATATTCGATGACATTTTTATTAAAGTTATTGCTTGTGGTAAGTCGTTAATTAATTTGACGTGAATTTGAATTGAAGCTTTAGTATTTTTTTAGCTTTACGCTGTATCCCACATGTAACAGAGTGGCAGAAGACACCTATTATTAAGACAGCCTGTTTCAGCTTCTAACAGAAAAGGGGTAATGAAAATAAATTAATATGATTATATTCCTCCTTATGGGGATCGAACTCCAACTTACAGTCGGAAGCCGTCCCATTTCAAGCTAAAATTGCAGCAAGTTAAGTTCGATTTGTGTGCAATATAATCTTGTAAAGAATATCACACGTTTAGCAAATTTTGCTATGTAAACAAAGAGTAAAAATGTAGCAAAAAAATTTTCACTATGTGAATTCATTAATATTAGGAAAATAAAACCATTTAAATTACATACATTTTCTTAAGTGGTATTCAAAGTCACCACTAAAAGAATGCACTGTATATGCAAACTTATATCTAGGACTTTCATAGATACTAAAATAAAAAAAAAAGATATGTATTATTATATAGATTTCTCTCTGTTGTCTTTTAGTTAAAAAAATAGCGTATAGAAAAAACACCGAAAATATATATGGCAAAGTAAATTAGAGTTCTTGTTAATATTTTAGTATATTATTCATAGAAATAAAACTAATAATAATTAATGCGCGTCAATGAAAACCAAATAGGAAGTCCGTCGCCACCACTCACCACCGTCTAACCCGCAAGGGAAATAGCAAGCATTTTAAATTAACATTTTTGTTAACACTCCAGGCAACGTTTTCTAACCATTGAGTTATAAAGCTCATTTGGCAGCAACGTTGTATTTATATATTACTTTAAGAAAAATTGTTAATAAGTTAGTAACTACTAAATAGTTCTATGGCATATTATTATATTTTAGTCACACTTTATCTCAACAGATTGAGGAAGTTAAAAATAATTTATTTCCCCATGTGGGCATCGAACTCAGAACTTCCGCGTTTACAGTCTGATATTGCCCCAAATAGGAATCAAATCCATAGTCACAACGGGAATCAAATCCAAGAGTAACATGGCTTCCACTATCAGCGCCAAGAATTATATATTTAAGAATATTAGTAGATAATTGAAATGAAAACAGTTACATTTATAAAGCAGGTAAAAAGGCAGCTAGTAACAATATTTAAATAGGTTTTGTTTACTTTGAACCTAAGAATGTTTGTTGGATGTTTTAGTTGTTGCTTTCCCGATACCATGTTAGAAAAGGTTTTTTTTAGCTTTACGCTGCTTATAGCAGGGGAGGGGGAACTTAGTGTTAAGACACTCTGTTCCTCACTTTCCCGCCGAATTTTTGGGATAATTTCGTTTTATTTTGTTATCATATAATATATGATGATAAAAATATTAATAGTAAATATATTATTAGTATCTGGAATAAAAAAAAGCTTGTAAAAAGCTTTCCTATTTATTAAGGAAAACGCATCAAAATATACTTATATGCCTACTTATTATTATATATATATTTTATTCTGTTAACTTTAGTAAATCTTAAAAACATATTTATTTTAAAAACGTATTATTTAAATAATATATAAGCAAGCTATTACTTATTCATTACATAGAATTCTATCGCATTATGTAATATTCTTTTTATTTACGCTGTATCTTGTATGCAAAAGTGTATGCAAAAAAAACCTAGAGTTAAAACACTCCATTCTCAAAATTCCGCAAAAAAAACGAGAATGTACTTGCTTGGTGGCCGAACTCATCACCGCACATTATCTTCTAACGAGATTGAACAAATTAAAACATTAAATTAATTGATTACTCCGAGTGGGAAGCGAACCCACAATCGTAACACGATGTACTGCGCCAAGAGGGACTCCACCGATAAACAATTAATCGTGATTCCTTGTTAAACATAAAACACCAAAAAAGACAAATACTTCAATATTTTTACCTATTAAGCATCTAAAGCGACCGAAAACCACAATCGCACACAAAATGGTTAATGAATGGCATAATTTGTTTCTTATTCATACATTTAAAAAAAAAAATTGTATGTAACATACAAAATAAGTAAATTGAGAAGTTAGTCAATGGTTTTGAGTCGGACGCGAATCTTTACATTCACATTGTATTGCAAAATTCACGGCCAATTTTAAATGCGTACGCGAGAAGACTGCGAATGTGGGCGATTTTTGTGTGTGACGCAATATCGCGTATCTACATGCCTAAATGTTTATTGTGAATGAAACTTATATAGAATGTTTATCAAACATTTAAATATAGGATTATATATGGCTTTTTTCTCTTTTTTATATATCTGTATCTCTCACACAGCAGGGTAGGTGGAAATTTAGTGGTAAAACACTGGGTTCTTCATTTTCTTGCGAATTCTGGAGGTATTACGTGTTGAGTGACGGGACTCAACGGCCCGCTTTATCTTGACTCTACTGCAATAAAAAATACAGTCGAATTGATAACCCCCTTTTCTTACAGAAGTCGGTTAAAAAAAGAAATTATAAATATGTAATTTCCTCAAGTGGTAATTGAATCTACAACCTTTCGCTTTTACAGTCACTTTTATTTTTGTAAAATAAAAAATAAATAAAAATAACGTATTTCAGATTTACATCCATTATCCATATAGTATTAGCCTCTTAGTTACAATTTTTCTTATGAATTATGTTAGTTATAGTAAGTAAATTATTTACGAGTAGACGCAATCATAGCGCGGTTGAGTTCCAACACTCAACACGCAATGCCTCCAGAATTCGGCGGAAAATGGAGAGCCGACGTTGACGTAATGCAAACGGAATATTTTAACACTAAGATTTCAGATGAAGCTAACATATATCACTTGTTAGTAAATAAAGACTGTTTCTATGCTAAATTTGGAAAGCTTTTTATCTATGTGTGTTACTTACGTTATCTTATCATTTCGATCAGTGCATCGCCTATTTGTTTGGCAAGGTTAATGTAACTAAATATTTGTTATCGTTTTAGGTCCTTTTAATTTTGTTGTCTAGAGTCTAGTTTGATCTAGATTTAAGCTTACATAAGAAAAAATCTTTAACATTTCTTTGTTTTTATAAACATTTCGAACATCGAATCGTACACAGCATGTAGGTCTATTGTTTGGTGGCTTGTCCGTGTAATGAAATTTTCTTTTTATCAACAATAAAAATGCTGAAGAAGAAAATAAATTAAAGCGAGTTTGTATTTTTAACAAAATTCTATTTTCCTAATTTTTATTTGAAATATCAGTAAACTATGTCAAACCACCGAAAGCCAGACAAACCCTGAAAAATATTTTCAGATACGCCCATGCCACTTATTTGATTATAGCAGAATAGGCAAAGGAAAAGGAAACCTCTCCGCTCACTCTCCGTTTCTTAATACCATGATGTATTGTCAAAATAAAAAAAATCATCTCTCATATTATTTACATAAAAAGGAAAAAAATCCACTTAGACTCGTGCCCGATTCACAAATCAAGATTTGCTTTGTATCAGTAACGCGTAATCTAATACATTTTAGTATGTAGAGATAAAATTAGCCTGTGTGCGTATACTGTGTTATGATAACACAGTGACCGGGATTCAAATTGTGCCTTTCAGATAAAGTTTTTCTAAATAAATAGTAAATATAATATGTAAAATAAATATTTTTAAGGATTCAAGATGTTCTGAAGAAGAAAGAGGCCGTGGCAGTGGGATTGTGGGTTCGATCTCTATTAGGGGGAATATAATTATATTTGAATTATTTTCTGCTCCCTGCCCTGGTAGACAATGTGCGACGTCCGGCTCGCACACCGAGGGTTCACAAAAATTGGAGGTTTCGAGCTTTTTCTGAAATTCAATCTTAGCTTAGCAAGAGCCCTTTCATCTGAAACCTCTCTTAAACCTTACTTAATATCATAAAATCGAATAGTTTGTTTAATTAAACGCCCAAATCTCAGGAATAATTAGGTATTATATATAGTCAATGAAGGCTATAGGCTATATAACATAATGTTAATAATTTTGACGTAACGCACTGTACCCGCGGTTAGGATTAACTCGAGTATTTAGAATGTGTTATACACAACTATCAGTTGATTTCATTTCACGAGCAGGCGAAGCCTCGGATAATGCTATATATTCATACAATGACATACCAAAGACCGAGCTTACTATACATATTTATAAATATTTCTATTTAGATTTATTTTTAACTTGTCGTATTTACAAACTAACATAAAAGTTGTGCCTAAACAAACAAATGCACGTTACATATTTGTGTGCTTAGAGCGTTGTGTTATTTTACAACGAGTTTTCTGAACTATCCGTACCTATATGTACGAGTACGTAGGTATAACGTTCTTTCTTTATTTGTATGAAGCTTACTTTTTTCTTGACTCTTATGGATCTTACATGGAGCGAGGAGGTAGGGAGAAGAGTTGGGACAATGGAGGTGAAAGTTAATGCTCATTTAAAGGGATCACTTAAAATTACACTTCGGTCGCAACCCCTTCCTGTTCATGCAGGCCATGATGTCTTTATGATAATTACAATCTTCTTCTTTGTCGTTTCGCTCTTGACAGAGCGGTCGTGGTCGTCTTTTTTAAAGGTTGGTGGTGCGCCACACAGTCCGACGCCATTCTACGCGGTTAACTGTCTGCCTGGTGCACTCGTAGAGAGGGTCATTGAGGGCAGCCTTCACTTGATAATTACAATATCACATAATCTATACTTAATATAATAAAGCTGAAGAGTGTGTTTGTTTGTTTGTTTGAACGCTAAGATCTCTGGATCTACTGGTTCGATTTACTTTGTTTTTGTTTTGTATGAAAGCTGCATTCTTCAGAAGTGCTATAGGCTATATAACATTACATTACACATATAAAGTAATAAATTAAAATACTTTCTAATTTGACATGCAATTTATTCTGCCATGTTAATAACAACCGTCGTCGCTACGCGACCGCGTTCGTTGCCGCGTCATTTTGTTATTCATCCTTATGAAAATAAATATAATAGTCACTTTTAGCATTTTATCTAGATTGAAATTATATTTCTTTGGAAATTATATTCTTATATTTCAAGCAGGCGTAGCCGCGTCCGGGTCCGCTAGTAAATGATAAAACTTTAAAAAGTTACTTGTAAACAATGAACGTATTCGCCTCACCCTCCTTTTTACAGCGTGGGCCCCGTTCCTATGGCAATGGCAATATAAAGGTCAAAATAACAGATGAGTCATAAACAACTATAGGTACCTATAATTATACGTAGTAGTTAATCATTTTGGCGTTAGTAAAAATGACGGATTTCACTAGATCGATGGCGGTGTAATTAAAGGATAGTTTTTGTTGTTTAAGGTAATTTGTATAAATAAACCAAGCTATGGTCGGTAAGTGTTCGAAACAAGGCAATAGGTTCGATTTCAAGACAGGGGTGTTTTAGAAAATAGGAGAAATAATGTAGTCTTACTTCCCTATTGAAGAAGAAATAACATGTTTATCCCTTTTTGAAGCCTTGGAAACTGTGTCAATTATATTATTTTTGCTTTAATTGCCTAAAGTACAAATGACACCAAAAAGATTATTGTAAATATGTTTATAAATATAATTAATGTTAAAAATACATGAATAATCTGTAGTTAGCTTCACGCTGTATCCAGCACAAATCAGCAGAGGCAGAGAGAACCGTGGTGTTTGAAAGCATGATGGGTTGAGTGGCTTAATGCCCCGTCTTGTCTTCTCACCAGGGCGAGGAAATGAAAATAATTCGTTCCCCCGCGTGGGAACCTAATCTACAATCGTCCCGTCCCTAATCTACAAGTAATAGTGAAAAACTTTATACTCTACCTATATTTCTTTAAATTATATATCATACATAGGTCAAACAAATGAAATCGTGAATACGTGTGGGCGAGGGTGTTATTATTAATCGCAAACATAACTTAATTCGAAACCTAATTAATGACCGACAAAATGTACACAACAATTTCAATATAAAGTGTATTGATCGAGGCAACTTGTAGTCTGAGGTACAGTCGTGGTTTTGATGAAAATTTCTTTGATGGAAGTGTAAAAAGCGGGTTCAATTCCCAAACGGTTAATAAGACAATTGCAACATGTCTTAGGTAACTCTGACTTCTTACCGCATGTAGGTTATATAACACAATAGCCTTCCTCGGTAAATGGAATAAATTCTACGTAAAAAATATTTTTAATTAGAAACAATAGTTCCTGAGATTAACGGGTTCGACCAAGTAAAATCTTCAGATTTATAATTATTATAGAGACCCTACTTTTCAGCTAAAATCATTATATCATTGCATGACGGCGTGATGTCAGTCATAGTGCAGAAGCAGAAGTGTGGGACTGCAAACGCGACAGGTCGTGGGTTCGATTCCCACTCGAGGAAATGAAATATTTTATTCTATTTATTTTCATTTCCTCCTGTAACGAGTCAAAGCTCGGTGTTGAGTTTCGCCATTTAAAGAATTCTACGGAAAGTGGGAAACGAAAGTATCTTGACATTTAGGAGTGTCTTAACACGTTCCCAGGTCTCTCTGCATAGTCTGCTATGTTTGGGTGTATCCCAAAAAGGTAAAAAATGACCTCGATTCCCGGACTGAGGAAATATTTTTTAATTATACATATTTTACCAAGTTGAAATTGAACCTACAACCATCGGGTATGCGACGAAGCATCATGCAAGCTCTACGATTGCGCCAGGAGAACGTATATATGGTGGAAGTAATATAATTTATATGGTGTGAGTAGCCAATGATGTAACAAAACCCATTGTTTAACTTATTACTAAACATATGTCTAAAGTTGAATATTTTTTTTATTATTAACTTAACCTTGATATAAAAAAATCAGCTTTTTATTTTTGTAGTTGCTATCTCAAAAATACAGTTTTATGTTAAATTTTAAAACATCAATTTAATTTAAGCAGCTTTAATAATTGTAACTGAATTACAATTTAAATATCTAAATTGAATTAAAAATAATATTAGGTAGCTTTTATTTTACATTAGCATGACTTAATAACGACCTTCTACTGTTTCCGTTTAGAAAAAAGCGTGAAATTATTCTGGTCCATTCGTGAAAATATTATATTCTTACTTATAGGTACGTACTGTAAAAGCACAAAAATATTTTCTTATATGAAAAATTTAAAAACTTTGTAATGATCATAAGTTACGCAAAGTTCCTTAAATTTTCACCTAGAAAATATCACAAATCATAATAAAAACTTTCCTGAATCCTATAGTGGTAGCTAGCCTCTAGTGGGGGGCTCTACCTTCTCTACTAGCCACAGAAAAAGCATAAAAATAAAAAGAACTCTTTAAATACATTCAAAAATATCATTTGAATTAATTTGAAATTCACAAAAATCAACACATAGATAATATAAGGTATTACACATAACATCATAGCTTTGCGAAATTAAAAATAAATCGTATAGGCTATGGCCGTCGCCGTTCCACATTCGAATGTTCGAAATAATAATTGTATTAAGGAAACATGAACGCGGCGCATGTGTTTGTTTGTTTGTTTACAGTGACGTCATATGTTTATTCTCGCGGGGAACGCGCGGTTGGGTGGAGCTGGCTGGTTATGTGTAATATTTAATCTATGTTTTTTTTTTTCATTTTTTTAATTCTGATCATATAAGAAAAGTGTATATTTTTGATTGTAAAAATTATAATATTTCTTCTATTCATATCATCCAATATTTACGTTTAAGTTTGTGAAAATAAATAATTACCAGTTAAATTACTTCGTTTTATTATGTGTTACGTTTGAACTTTACTACATTATTTATCTGCTAATATTTTATCCTCCTCATCTTTAACAATTATAAGTGAATCGGGTGATAAATGTTTATGTTTTCTATTTTCTTCATATGTTAGTTACTTTATATTACAACCTAAAATAAAGCTGTGCCTACGTAGATAAGTTAGAAATATCCAATTGAGGATCTCCATTGAGCCATATGTCAAATTCAGTACATTTGAAAACACACCTTGCTACAATTCCGTGAATGAAGCCAATTAATACATTCATCTTTTGTCTGTAAAGGAGTGCTAAGACATGAGCAATTAAAAACTCCACTTACTTTTAGCGATACTCTATGCCGAGTCGCCCCTTGTTTACACACGCACACACGCACACACCGGCGCGCACGCACACACGGCCGCGCCCGAGCCGCTTATTTAGGTATATTGTTGTTTATTTTATTCGGCGCTATGCTCTACCACGGGGCGAGCCTTTCGACTCAGTTTTAACGCGTACGTTTTATGATACGACAACTTTTAAATGTCCGCCGCTTGTTCTTTCAATTATTTATTATAAATAAATGGGAATTTTGCTAAGAATTTTACATGTTTTAGTCACTGTTGGTGACTGTTAATTTTTTGACAGTCGATGGTTTTTTTTTTCACAAGTCGCGATCTTAAAGTCCCGTGTACTTCGCGAGTCTGTCTCCGCGAATCTTAATAGCAGTTAATCATAGTTTATTTTTACCGCGCAACGTGTGCTAATAATTGTGTAGGGGCCTCGGTGTGTTTCTTTTATTTTGTTCTAGTATTTGATTGGATCGCGAGTTTTGCGGAAGTTGATACGCTACGCTGTGTTATTTGCGAATATTTTTTAACAATTTTTATTATATATTTTTTATTTTTTATTAGGTATATATAGAATTCGTTTGAACGTGTCGTTTAGTGATAGCGGTCGTGTTTTATTTTGGGTATTTTTTATCTGTACATTATAAACTAAATTTGGAACATTTTCGAAATGACATAACGATTTGGCGGGAACCCGGTGCGGCCGTTTTTGAGTTCTTGGGTTATGGACAAGAAAGTTTTGAAAAGTGTGCACACATTTGACGAGGCGGAATGTTTTTTCAACGCGTTTTCGAGGCTAAGCGCTAGTTGTTTGAACAAGTGTGTTTTCTAATGGATTTATTTTGAGGTGAGTTTAAATTTACTTGTGTGTTGTAGTGTATTGTTTGCGTGTTGTGTTTTGTGTGCGTGCTCGCGCCGGTGGCGGGAAACTGAATACCTAGCCGGTTCTGTGTCTGTGTGAGTGCACACTGTCAGTCGGTCTGTACAAACAATGCGCATGTGTTATACTTATTGTCACTCTATGTAAGGGGGAACGAGGAGGGAGATACTTGTCATGTATTTAGGCGAACACCGAACTGATGTGATGAGTTGACTTTTTAATTTTTTTTTTATTTACACCTTCCTTAAATGGCCATAGAAAAATTATATAGTGCCTCATTTACCATTATATTGTATATATAAATCTGTTGCATTACAACAATGTAGGGAAAAAACTAAGCAAATTAATTGACATGTTAAATAGCTGTTTTTTTTTCAATTACCTACGTATTTATTTTTCTTTTTTAATTGCGTATTTATTTATACTGTTTTACCTGTATCATTAACTTGGTAACTTAAAAACAAGTTTTTATGATGAAAATACTATTTTTCATAATATGCTTATAATTTTCACACGTCAATTTTTGTGCAGTCTAAGAATTACATTAAAGTATATGGGTCATAATCAGAAAAGTGGACATTTTCGAATTCGTAACGTAACTGATAAGTAACAAGACTGATAATGTTTGTTACGAAACTGATGTTATAAGGCATTATACACAACAAAATAAGAATATTATATGAATAAAACTATTGGTTTTTTTTATTTAATGAGACACAAATTAAAATTTTAAAGATTCAATCGTTGAATTAATAGATTATAAATGTAAGAAAACATAACAAAGTGACAATATTAACTATATAATAACGCTAGTTCGTAACGTAATAAACTTATATTTCTAGTTAGAAATCACAAAGTTAATGATAAAATTAAACCCACTTTAAAATATATCAAAATTTGAGTCGTTATCACGGGAATTAAGTTGAATTCTTTGTAAGTGTTTATTTCGCATATCTTCATTAATAGGATTGGTCTGTTTAAGACGTTCTCTATATCTTTTTTGTCTATCAGCATTTGACATAGGAGCCATGACGCTTACTGAAAATAAAAAATAGTTATCAATAGGTATTTAATAATATTTCATGTATATTGTCTAGTACAGAACCTACTTGTTTTTAAATAAAAGCCTCACCCGCTTGAGCTACATATTTATTAATGCACTATCTCCAGAGAAAAAAAAATTACAAAATCACAACTAATTTCAGGAAGAATAAAAAAATGTTTTTAACTAAATCGGTTATGCCGTTCTGAGATAAGCGTGCACAAACACATTAAACAAACAAGCAAACAGACAAAAAACTTAAAAATCATTATTTTTGGTTACTTCACGTTATCAAAAGTCACTAATTATTTTTTTCATATGCCAGCATTTTTTTTTATATACATAATCTTCCTATGGTAACGTAATTATGAACTAGGCTTCATATTTTCTCAGTTCCGTTACGTAACGAAATATAACAAAATTGAGAATAAAATCTGAGAAATTCTAACCTTTTTAAATATTTGCTCATAAGCCACGTGTTGCATGTGCAAGCACTGAAGTTCTTTTTT